>BGPR01005130.1:49141-79841 GCA_013235015.1 Araneus ventricosus
TTACAAAAAATAAAACATATCTAAGAAACTTTTTTCCCTTGGAACGCCATATAATCGTTTCACAAAAACAACAAAATACTTACATAAAGTCAACCATAAAAAAATAAATGCATACTGAGAACTGTTTTTCCCTTTGAACGCCATATAATCAATCGTGTTCAAGAAAACAAACACAAAATACTTACTAAAGCTCGTTACATAAAAAATAAACATATCAAGAAACGTGTTCCCTCGGACTGTCAATCGTGTCACAAAAAAAACAAACAAAATAATACATAAAAGCTTCGAATTACAAAAAATGAACATACCTAAGAACTTTTTCTCCTTCTGAACACCATACACCGTGTCACAAAAACACCAACCTAAATAATATATAAAAAGCTTCTAAATACAAAAAAAGATACTAAGAATCCTTTTTTCCTTTAGATCACAAGTCTTACAAAAGCAACAACCCAAAATGATCATGATATAAGTTCTAATTACAAAAATAAGACATACCAAGAATTTTTTCCCCTTTGAACACTATTTATCTTAATCACAAAAAAAAACCAACTTGACATAGTAAGTCCAGTGTCCTCCTCTTCATCTAAAGCCGACCATTCACTCGAAGGATATTGCTTTTCATTTATCCCAAGCCCGTGTTTTTTCGACCATTTTAATCGAAAAAATACAGTACGCCATCACTTGTATTTAAAAGGAACGTAATTGATGATAGAGCGATCTTCTTTTCCCTCTACAGCTGCTGTTATCGCTCTTCATTTTTCCTCAGGTCAATAGATTTTAATCTATGCTACCAGCACACAACTGAACGAAGTAATGAAATGCTCATGCCAAACGATTTTTTTTATTTCTTTTAAAAATATTTTAGAATTATTCTTAGAATGTATAATTTTACGAAATGTTTTCTCATACTATTTATAAATACCACAACGTATTCCAAAGGGCTTCCAATGAACTCCCTTCCCCTTACATTGGTGATTGATAAATAATGATTGGTGGTTCGAGCTGCTTTCCCGTGATTCGAAGTTGGTTCATCTATATTAGAATTGTCCAGGCATTTATTCTCAACTTATGCAAAGAACCGTCATTTTTTAACATGAAATATTTTCAAGAACATTACACGAATCAATTAACATCGAATTCTTTTTTTTTTATCATCGTTGCCACGCAACGTTCGCAAAACAAACAAAAAAAATACTTTGGCATTGCCACTCTATTTCTATTAATTTTTCATAAATGCTTGTGCCAAACGATTTTTATTATTTCTTTTAAAAATATTTTTAAATTATTCTTAGAATGGATAATTCTACGAAATGTTTTTTCATACAATTTATAAATACCACAACGTATTCCAAAGGGCTTCCAATGAATTCGCTTCCCCCTCCATTGGTGACTGATAAATAATGATTGATGGTTCAAGCTGCTTTCGCGTGGTTCGAGGTTGGTTCATCTACATTAGAATTGTCCAGGCATGGAACTAACGCTGAAGAATGTGGGCGTGGCTATGTGCCGAAAGAGATTCAGACCAGACACAGTTTGATTTATTCCACACCCGCAACGTTTTCTTCGTTTTATTCCACTTAGGCTCGCCCAGAAGGGTTTGGAGAACAGTGGAGGGGTTGTATAGAATTCGGAGCTGTCATTGAGGTTTTTGAGAGAGGAAGTGAATTTCCCTTATCTTTGAAAGAGAAACTCGGGCGTTTTGTGTTTGCTTTTTTTTTCTCTGAGTGTTACTTTTTGTTAAATTATAAGATCTTCAAAGTATCCAACGGACATTATTGCTATTTATTTTTTTAGCCGAGTTTAGCAGCTCCGTTTCTTTTTTATTTTAGGTTGATTGATACACGCGGAACTCGGTTAATATTAAATAAAAATTAGACTAGAATTACTTTATTTTTCCTATTATCTTTTTGTTGAACAATGATGCATCGGCTCTTTCTTTTTCGTATTTAATTTTGGAATGGAATATTCCTTAACCGTTCTTACACTGAAAAAGGCTCCTTTTACTTAAAGATTTGCATTCATCAATTCATCATTTTTTTATTTTGCATTTGGTAATGCATTTTTTTCTGATAGTGGATTTTGCATTATTTTTACTCGGAAAAAACGAAAGTTAGTGTTAATTGATTCAATAGTTCTGTTTTTCATTATTTTTACTTTCTCGTATACGAAGTATACAAAGAGAAAGTACTGTAATCGTCAAAAAATTCGAACTCGAGATTTTGACGAATCTCCACGTTTTAGACCTCCCTCAGTCCAAAAAACACAATTTTGGAATTATGTCTCTCTGTCTGTGAACACGATAACTCAAAAACTATTAGAGCTACGGAGATGAAATTTGGTATGAGGTCTTTAAACATAATTTGTAGGTTTCTTTCAAATTTTGGACAAAATCCGTCAAAGGGAAGTCTGTCTATCTGTATGTCCTAGGTCATGTGAACACTATAACTCATAAACTTGAATAGTTAGATGGATAAAATTTGGTACACAGTTTTATCGTCAGAAATGTAGGTCCGTATAAACTTTTGGCCCAAATCCGTCAAAGGGTTGACTGTCTGTCGGTCTGTATAATCGCATACTTGTATCTCATAAGCCCTTCGGCTTAGATAAATAAAACTTGATATCACGAATGTTAATATTAATTATAGATCTGTGCCCAATTTTCATCTCAATCGGTTAAAAAACAGGTGTTCAAATTGCATATTTAGTTCAAAACGCACATTACGACTGTGTGTTGGCGAGCGGTTCGCTTATTTTACTCAAGTTAGTATGGTTGGCGTTCGACCTTGGCGGTTTACTAAGGAAATTGTATCGAGCCGCAAAACGAGACTTCATTCTGACATTCTCCAGATGGATACCTGTGATTAACCAGAAGTATGGTGAAATCTTGTGTGATATCTATAGTAAGATTTCGTACTCAAAAACGTTAAATAAAGTTGTGGTACCGAGTAAAAATTGCGAACATACGCAATTTGTTTGTGCAAAATATTAAGTTTCAGGAATTCATGAATTTTATCTGTTTCATTGTAAATCACCATTCATAATTTTTTTCTCAAAATAACCAGGCCTTTGGTAAATGCCCCAAAAATATTTATCTACCAACTGGGTGTCCTTCTTTAAGCGACGTAGTACCTCTGCGAATTCGTTTAAAGCAAATCCTAGAGTTGGATAAAGTTGCCCTCTTTCCGAAAAAATTCTTTTTATAACATTTGTCTGGAACTTTCAAAAGTGTCCAAATATTTTTTGGTAGAGCAGTTTGGGGAGCAATTTGTCACTTCGGTATCAGCCTTTATCTTCTTGTGCCTTGAGGTACTTCTTCACTATTTTTGGAAATTTTATACTTTGTTAAATAATTTATCAGCTTTGCTTACAATGTCGTTGAAGAATGCCACAAAGATATCATAAGTGTACCAAATTTTTTACATGAGATACGAACATTTTAGTTAATAAACCTTTTTTCTTGATTCAAATACGAAATACTTGCAAAATACCCGGCGTTTCGATCTTTTTAGTATCAAAATGTTATGGAAGACAGGAAAATATGAAAACAGCGATCTATTTTCACACTTGGAAAATTAAAAATAATTCAGAATGTAAATAAAACGATAAACGCTAAAGTGGAATAACTGAATAAATCAATTATTTTGTTCCCGATATAAATGGTTAATCGTCTTTTTTAAAGCTTTTTCTAATGTTTTTCCAGAGTTCTGTTATATGTTCTGGTAATGGTTCTTAGTATGTATTCTTATTCTGGGTGTTTTTAATGTCCATATATTCGTGTATAAAATTAATTTTGAAAAATTTATTAAAATTAGAGGAAAAATTGGCAAGGAAATGAAATTGATATCACTGGAAAACTAATTTTGTAAACTTTCAGATGGTGTAAAAATAGTTTTGTAATATAATAGTTTCGGAAAATATCGAGGAAAAACGCCCATTTCTTGCTTAATTTGTAATAAACTGAAATTCTAATTAACTTCTGGACTTTGAAAAGTTGACAGTGATCTTTCTTTTGTTTTAAGAGTCCGTGTGCCAAGATTGGACAAAAACTGACACACGCTCTGCTTTATATACATAGATAGTACTATAGAAATTTTCTGAATATAATCTCTAACGATACATATCGATTCTCTCAAAACAAAATAACGATTTAGAAATATTTTTTTCAAAAATTCCTTTTTTTAGCGAAAAAATAGATTTCCTCAATGAAAAATTACAGCATTGTTTTATCCAAGCCAGCATGTTATAAAACTGATTCCCAAACATTATATATTTGTTCCATATCGCGACTTTTTAACGAAAAAATATATTTCCTCAATGAACAATTACAGCACTGTTTTATCCAAGCCAACGAATTATAAAACGGGTTTCCAGACTATATATTTGTTCCATATCTTGATTTTTTAACGAAAAAAATATGTTTCCCCAATGAACAATTACAGCACTGTTTTATCCAAGCCAGCAGGTTATAAAACTAGTTCCCAGACTTTATATATTTGTTCTATATCGCGATTTTTTTTAATGAGAAAAAAATATGTTTCCTCAATGAACATTTGCTTCACTGTTTTTTTATCTACTCCGACAGATTGTAAAACTGGTTTCCAGAATTTATATATTTGTCTCATATAGCGATTTTTTTTTTTGTTTTTGTTTTTGTTTTAGAATAGTTGAAAGCTAAACACTTTTTATTTTTCGTTTCATTTACATTTACACGTTTTCTACAAAACACGATTAATTTTACCAATTTTTTTCTTTTTCTCACACACTTTCATTTAATTTGTTTCATGTTTATAAATGTAGAATTTTGTAATCGATTTTCTTACTCACTTCCTTACATGCTGGTATTTTATAACTCTGTATGCTTATGTGTTCTCCACAACAATACACTATTCTGATATTTTCAGAGCGTATTATCAGTTAATCGATTGATTTAATCCTTTAAAAGGTCTTTTTTTAGTCCTGGTATAATAAAATAACTTTGGGATTGAGGTTAATTGAAAAAAGAAATTCATATAGCTTATTAGACGTCATAAATTTTTGTTAATTAATTTTATTAATTTCTAATTAATTGTCAAGTCAAGACGCTTTGTTTAAACTTCAGATAAGAAAATGGAACATTTATGTTTTTGTTTCATCGAAAAATTTGGCGAGAATGCACGCCAACCTTAAAAATTACATTTAAAAATTGATGGATTTGGCGGGAAGTATTCTTCCCACAGCCTTAGAAAGGGTTACTAAGTTATGATTTCATACAAGTGGCGCCCCCTGGAAGTGATTTGCACCTAAAAACTGTTTTTATTAAAACCATTTTTCATACAAACTCTCAACGACTAAATGCACGAAAAATGCTTTTATTTTTCACTGAAAATCTACTTTCAATTCTTTTGGCTGAGTTTTACATTACAATAAATCATTTCAGCCTACCACTAGCCTAGGGGGTTAAGGCGTAGCATGCCGGAGGAACAAGCTACCGAGGAAGAAGGTTATAGGCTCCATCCTCTATATGTGCTAAGAACCAGCATTATTCAAAAACTGGTAGACTGATATGCACCTTATCAATAAGAATTGGCCATTGTGGTCAGGATGGCTGCTGGAGATTTTCCTGGTTGGTCCTTCAAGCGAAATGTTAATGTGAATTTGTGTCTGCTGAAAATTTTCCCTGAAGCCTTCCCATACCTCTCATTGATTGTAAAGATTTTCAAATGTATTACCATGTTAACAGATTTAATCCAGATGCTATAATTTTTCTCTGCATACAGGCTGGTACAAATACCGTAATGATCATTAAGATTTTATTCCTAGTGGAACCAATCTCTCAATTCTCTAATCACATAACAGATAGTTTTGCTCCCTCATTCAATTGCATGATTTCATGTGTAATGGCTACCTTTTTCGTTAATGAGGAGAGAGAATAACAGATAACAAACACCACGGGTGATCGAAAGAAACCGCAAATTTATTCACCTTGAAATTCAGAAAAAGCACTTACTAGTTTTAAATTATTGACATTTTAATTTCTGCCAATCTAAACGTTAAATGCTGACACATTGGATTGTTAAAACATTGCGGATCAACTAGGAGTTGGTTGAAAGGTCTAAACCAGCGGGAGTGGTCTCCCCTAAACTTTCTCGTATACTTCCCAAAAAGGTGTCATTTTCCCTCTAACTATTGTTGCCATACGTCCCGTATACTATTTGTCCCATTTGCTTCCTGACCTCAGACTCATTATAATTTTAAAATGACCTGCGCCCATTTTTATGATTATGTGTAAAAGGAAAATGATAACAATTAAAAAAATTGCGTAAGTTCCCAATTTTTACGCGCGTTGAGGTATCACAACTTTATTTAAAGTTTTTGAGACCGAAATCTTACTACAAATATCATGCAAGATTTCACCATACCTTTCATCTGGAGAATGTCATAACGAAGTTTCGGGTTCACGGGGGTTGCCATAATTTCCGAAGCTACAATACTTCGTAGACCGCCAAGCTCAAAAGCCAACTATACTAAGTTGAGTAAAATAAGCGAAACGCTCGCCAACACACAGTCGCAATGTGCATTTTGAACCAAATATGCAATTTGGACAACTTTTTTTCAATGGATTGAAACGAAATTTGAGCACAGATCTATAATTAAACAAATTACCAAACGTCATACCAATTTTTATTTATCTAAGCCAAAGGGTTTAGGAGATATAATTTTTACAAGTATGCGATTATAGAGACCGACAGACAGTCAACCCTTTGACGGATTTGGCCCAAAATTTTATACGGACCTACATTCATGATGATAAAACTGTGTACCAAATTTTATTCATCTAGCTATTCAAGTTTTTGAGTTATAGTGTTCACATGACCGCGAGCAGACAGACTTCCCGTGAACGAATTTTGTCCAAAATTTGACAGGAACCTACAAATTATGTGTCAAGTTCACATACGAAATTTCATCCCTGTATCTCTAACAGTTCTCGAGTTATCGTGTTCACAGACACACGGACACACAGACAGACATAATTCCAAAATTGTGTTTTTCGGTCTCAGGGAGGTCTAAAACGTGGAGATTCATTAAAATCTCGAGTTCGAATTTTTTTACGATTACAATACTTTCTCTTTGTATACTTCGTATACGAGAAAGTAAAAACACAAGCAATACCTATATTTTTGTCTTAATGCATAAAAGTACATGAAAAATTCGGAATACATAAAAGATTGCGGACCGATCACGAATTAACTCGTCTTTTGCATGACATCTGTTACGGACGGACTAGAGTTTACTCATGTTTTACGTGCCATCTATTACGAACTCGTCACAAGTTTACTCGTGTTTTGCGCGCCATTATGTACGGATCACGAGATAACTCATATTTTTCGGTGTATTTTTCGAAATTACACGAATAAACTCGTAAGCCATCACAATGTGTTAACAGTCTCATCTTGCTATCAGTTCCCATTTCTTTTCAAGTTCTCAGTCGTCTGACGCGACTATAAAGCAAATTTTGTGTTAATAGTAAAAATTCCAGGGAGTCTGAGCCCTTTTTGAAATAAAATTTAAGCAACTGAAGAAAAATAAACATTTCAAAAGAAATTGAAACTTAAGTGAATTTATTACTAATATAATAACCCAGATCTCTTAGTAACGCTCGGATGTCACCAACAATAAAATTCGCGTCATAGCAGCGCGAGACGTTAAACAGCATTATTTCATTGTTAGAGAACCTAAATTTCAGTAATTTTAAAATTAAAAGAGTAATTGTCGTTCCAATTTCAAATTTAATAGCTCTAAAACAGTGAAATAAAATTTGCTATCAATTGATATAAAATTTATCTCGCTATGATCAATAGTTCTCGAGAAATTTCAAATTATATTAATCATATATTTCAAATTAATTTCCGTTTTTTAATAGAAAGTAATAAATCACGTCAGTGGTTATATCATGCGCGTGATATAGTTTGGATGCCACGATGCATCTACTTATTTAGTGCAATCATGATGATATAATTTGATAATATTTTTTTGGCAACGTTAAAATTTACACAAAGACATCTGAAGTACAAGGAAAATTGTTAAACAACGAAAAATACTTCACACTGAATGTTGTTTACCAAGAGGTTTTTTGAATAAAGAAATATGTTAATAAAAAAAAATACTTCCTGTCGTAATACATATGTTTGTTTTATTTGTTTTCAATCAATGTTAAACATTCTCTGGCATATATATATATTTAAACACGTCAGATTTGACGGGAAATCTCTCGAATGAAGAGACAATTTGTACCCGTCATACCATGACGGGTGATTTTCTAGTTATAATACAGGGTGTTCATTAATTATTGTCGGGGTTTCGGTACTTCATAACTTTCGAATAAAAAATATTACGCAAAAACCGATTACGTATGCGTAAATTACAACTCAAAGAATTTTATTAGTGATATTAAAAAGATTAATGAATTTGCACATGGCTGCCCTTCGTGGCTCGTAACACATCGAGACGAAATTCGATTTCCCTCCAAGTGTTCTCCAGCATTTGTGGGGTAACATTTTGGATCGCAGTAACAATTCTGCGCTTCAGTTCATCAATGGAGGGCACAGGGGTCTTGTACACAATGTTCTTGACAAACCCCCAAACCAAATTTAGTTTCGAAAAACCACAATACACACATTGCTTTTTCTTACACGGTCGCCATTTTTATTTATGACGTCATAATTACCCAGACTGCAAATGCGCTAAGATTGCATTGTTGCCACGTAAAATTCTTTGAGTTGTAATTTACGAATGCGTAATCGGTTTTTCCGTAATATTTTTTATTCGAAAGTTATGAGGTACGGAAACCCCGACAATAATTAATGAACACCCTGTATAATGTGAATGTATTTGCAAATCCTGAAGTCTAAGCAAGCCCTGAATACCAGTAATTATCACATAGTATATATTTTCATACAATGATTCATTTATTTATTTTTAACATTTCATTGATGAAAGCATATTCCAAACTTAAACAGATTTCGACAACTACATTACTTAGACACCGTTGCATGTAAAGTAGTTAAATTGCTGAAAAGAAAAGAATTCAACCGAAGTGTAGCAATATGGATGCCATTTTCCGCGAAGTTTCCCTGCAAAATTGCGAAAGAATCATTAAAGTGAAAAATAGTTCATGTCATAATAAACTGGCAAACAAACAGACAGACGGGAGCTTTAATTTCATAATATCATATAAATATGAATGTGATTTAATGCGGAGTAATGATATATAACTCTCGAGAGATGCATATTTAGGAAATAATGATTAACTTTTCCACATGAACCATCCCACTGCAAATTTAATCTACCTCGGCAATACTGGATAGGCTTTTGTAAACTGAGAATCCGAAATTTCCCCAGAATTAATTGGAATGTCATAATTTTCTAGAATAATGGATGAGTCTGGTATTTGATTCGCGACTCGCTTGAATTACGCTGAGACGTCTTACGACACTGATAAGACGACAAAATATATCGTACATTCGTCATAGAAGAATGCAAAGGAATTCGTGGAAGTATCTCCCGTCTAATGCAACAGTGCTCGGAAGTTTTTCTGTGATTGCTAAGGGAAAGGAGGGTAAGAGTACGCACTTAGTGGAATTTTCGTTATAAAAATGAGAATTGAAAAGTTAGAGCCTCGAAAATGTACTGAATCATAGTTTATTAACTTAGAAAGAAGGATACAAAAATTAAAATTTTAGCTTTAAAATATATATATATTACGAAACGCAAGGGAAAAAAATGCCGAATGCCGACGTGGCGGGTAAGAGTACGTAGGACGTGAGGCCAACAGTGGCGGGCCGAAAAAGTCGAAGTTTCTTAGATCTTTTTGCGGTAGTGCGGAAAAGTTGCGAACTCCTTTCATTAAAAAGTGTGTAAAATCTTATAACTCTGAATTGATATCTTCTGTCGCCTCAATGGGCAGAAAGTTGTGAAAATTGGACTAAAAATGGTTAAAATTCAAAAATTAATAAAAAATCTCAGATATCGTTGAACGGTTTGCGGTAGCGCTTAAAAGTTACTATTTATTAACAACAACACCTTTACAAAATTTCAGAATTATAGGTTAATATCTTCTGCCTCCTCAACGTCGCTGAATATTGGAAATTAAAGTCCAATTTTTAAATAAATACACGTTTTACTTACATCATTATAATGCGAATAGAAACTTGATTAAACCTTTGAAACATACAAAATTATAAACGCACTATTTTTCGTAATCAACAAGCTTAAAAAAATAGCCTAATTCAAATATTATTTCCTAAATTAAGAAATCATAATTTTTAATATTTAAAAATAGTAAAAATCATGAAATTTAAACCCATAATTCTTAAAATATTGTTCCCAATCTCATTTCTTTATAATAATAATAATAATGATAAAATAAAATGCAAAGTTTTATTGGAATGGCTGCTTCAAATTACAGAGCGGATAAGAGTACGCATATCTGATCTGTGCGTACTCTTAGCCGCCGATGTATTGCTTCTCTAAATCATCCATACATGACCGTAGCATTCAGTAAAGTTAAATTCTAATGTGGCCTCGTTGTTCGGAAGGAAACAAGCATCATAATGATATTTACATTGAAAGCAAGCATTAGTCCTCTATTTACAAAAAAATTAAGATTTTTTCACAGAAAAATTACATGCTAACATAACGAAATCATATCTTACCTGATAAATAAAAGACAGCAAGGATGAAAATAATAATGGCGGTCTCTTGAGAGAGCTGAAAACACATGTGTTGATATGATCACATTCACTTCTGCTTGCACTATTGCCAACAGGGAAAAAAATCCATGCATACTCTTGCCCCCACTTCCCTTATCGAAATATTTGTATATACAGTCAAACCCCGATATAAGGAGCCCTCAATGGACCGATCCAGAAGTTCGCTATAGCCGAGTGTTCACTATATCCGATTTTTCAAATATTGGCTACACAGAATTTCCTGTAATTTTTAAACGCATTTCTGTGTTGAAAAATTACTTACACTAAATTGCAATTAGTAATGGGCTATAATAATGATTTAAAATAAATATTTGTTCTTAAAAAATTAAACAATGAAATAAATTGTAGGGGAGAGTTGGGTAAAACCGGGTACCCTTGATTCTGGCGCTAATAGTTCTTCTTTCTAGGTAACAGATACTGAATTTCACTCGAATAGGCAAGGAAAAAGGAACAGTCATAGTGGCGTGTTGCAGCTGTTAAATTCTCTGCGTCTGTGAAGATTTATTTATTTTAAAATGTCAATTCTCTAATATCCGTTTGATTTTAAACTGTCCTTACTTAAAAATCATTACAGTTATAAAAACGATATTTAGTCCAGTTTATTATTCTTTTACTAATAATCTATACCCTATCAAACGATAAGGATTTATTAAAACTTTTGGGCGGTTCTATTTTGCTTTTTTAACCTCTGCACCCAGGGTAAAACCGGATACTCCAAGTGTTTAAGACCGGGACAGTCAGCGTTGATGATTAATCCGATGAAGACGATTAAAACACATCAGACGTGGATTGTTTTTACTTTAATGATGTATTTTCTAATTTAAATAATTCTTTAAAAAAATAAAAATTTTAATAGACCAAGTTTTTAAAACGGACTAAAAAGTATAAAATAATTTTTTCTAGCCCCATACAGATTATAACCACATACAGATTCAAAACGAAAAACGTGGGGCGCATGTAATAGATAATTGTATAAATAATGTATAAATAATGTATAAATAGTTTATTTCAGTCACTAACAATTTTATTGCAATGGAAATGATATGAACTGTTGTGTGAGTTTTCTCAACGACAGCTACTCCCTACACTCCTTACTATTAAATATTGCATGCGCCCCACGTTTTTCGTTTTAAATCTGTATGGGGTTATAAATCTGTATGGGGCTAGAAGAAATTATTTTATACTTTTTAGTCCGTTTTAAAAACTTGGTCTATTAAAATTTTTATTTTTTAAAGAATTATTTTCTTCTTTTTAGTCTTCTGTGTGTGAAATTTTGCAATCGAATTTAAACATCTTGATGAGATTATGATGGAGACATGTGACAAATTTCAGGTTTATTTCAGTTTCTCTTCACCTGATCATAAATAAAAAATTGTTATTTTCCTGAAAAAGTAAGTTATGTGACGCAGAGACCTTTGAGATATAATGAAAAACATACTGCGCATGCGCAAAGATATGGCTAAAATATAGGGGTGCTTCGATGATCCCATGGGTCATCCACATACCCAAGAACCAAGTCTGTAATGTTAATAGTTTTCGAGATATAATGAAAAACGTACTGCGGATGCGTCATGCAAAACATGAAATGACAGACAAACGGACAGACAGACAGACAAGAAAGCGAATTAATAATGCATTGTCATCTAGTTCTGAACTAAGTTTAAAGTTTCAAGTCTCCAGCTCATCGGGAAGTTAGTTTAAAATCGATCGCAAGATTTGTACCGAACAGACAGACAGATAGACAGACAAGAAAGCGAGTTAATAAAAACGTGGTAATAAATGAGAAGGGTTGATCCAATGTAGAAACTGCAGTAGCTGGACAAACGAAAGCTACAGTGGCGCGGTGTAGAAGACAACTGCTTTACATGCGAATCTTGTAACTAATATTCTATCTATATTATATATCTATTATTATCTATAATATAATATTACTAGCAGTGAGAGCACGGCGTTGTCCGTGGAATCAGGACTTCAACAAAATAAAAAGAATAAAAATATCGCCCATAGTGACACGAAAACGTTTTGAAAACAAAATCAAAACAAAAGATACAAACTATTGATTTTCCCGCTTATTTTTCTTCGCGATAATGACATTTGAACTGTCGGAAAACAGTACAGAGCAAAAAATAAACCGATATTTTCGAAAAACAATTTTAGGATTTAAAAGATCGATTCCTATAAACCAGATAAAATGTTAACGAATAAAAAACCGAATGAAATTTTAAACGATTTCAACTGGAACAATACGCCTCGAAAGATACAGACAAACATAATTTCTATAGTATTTAAATATATCCAAAATGAATCAGAGAAGAAGAAAATATATATATATATACGAAATCTTCCACTTCAGATTTAAACTTTGAAGCCACATTATGTAAATAGCTCCTTGAAGTCGTATTTCATTTTTTCTAGTCTTCTCTAATTACACGGTGGATCTTCGGTGGAATCGGGTTTCGAGCCAGCGGCCCTCCTGTCCCGAGGTCGAGACTTTACTACTAGGCCACCGCGGCCTCGCATAGTTTAGGATTTTTCTCACTGACTCTCTGTGTATGAATATTTTTTGAAATGATATATACATGTTTATGTAGCATTACAAAATCAATGACTGTCTAGTGACAACCCCTAATCATATCTTTACTTTTAACGTATTAAAAAATTCATTTAAATACATATTTTGGCTCAAAATGAAAATAAAATTAGTACATTAATTTTTAGGCGCCTTTGGTTCAATGGCGCCCCTGGGATAGAACCCAATTAGCCAATTGTATAAGATGGACCTGGGGCCCCTCGAAAGTTGCGAGGCCCAAAAGCAGTTGCCTACATTGCCTATTTAGCAATCCGGCCCTGACCAGGCTTACATGCAAGGCGGATCTTCTGTAGAATAGGATTTGAATCGGCCACCTCCTGACACTTTACATAGACCTCCCGACCTTTGATAGTATACAAACTCTATAATTATGCTACAGTGGCAGATCAGGGGGGGGGGGCTATCAGGCTGCAAAACCCCAGGCAAACCAGAATTCTTGATTTTATTTAACATCATTACAACAGTATTTTTTTTTTAAATTTAACTCTTTCAAAAAAATAATAAAAACGTTTCAACATTACTTTCTGGCTTGAGAGGCTCGAAAATTTTTCTACTTCTGTAGTCATTCCACTTGTACTTATAGCTTTGACACGGTCAAAGACATTTTTTGGCTAGTTATTTCATTGTAATTTTTATCAAATTATCGAAAGTATTTGTATTGTTTTTTATGATTCTTATTGTCAGGCGAGTAAAGTCTGTAAAGTTAAAGAGTTTTGGTTTACTTTAGCCTTGAGGTTTGACAATCATTACGACGATACAAAGTTTTTATGACCTCAGCCCCCGCCCCCCAGACCCGAATCCTAGATTCGCCACTGCTACATTGTGATATCTCAACCCAATGTCATTTTTTTCAATCAATACAAAATCAAAGAAAAAAGAGTATTCCTCTAGTCTACCCAAAAAATAATTAGTAACGAAAGATATTAAAAATATCCCCCCGTCCAATCCGGGACCTAAAAATACTGAACCACTTCTCTTCTTTCAATTCAGCAGGCGACACAGAAAGAGAACTCGCTGAGACATAACCTCCAATGAAAAAAACGGAAAAGAAAAACTGCTGACCAATGAGAAAGGAGGAGTCTTCCCGTTTCTTAAAAGTGAATTCCAAATCAGAAATCTACAACAGCAATAAAATGGGTTTCGTACTTCTGCTTCTTCTTCTCCCCTGGTTTTTACTTTTACATGACTGGGGTATCTGCCAAGACGTGATCAAGAGTGATTTTCCGTCGAACATTGGAGCGCGATTTCTGTTTCCTGATTGGCTGTTTCAGCATGTCCTGCCCTCCGGGTCGCTTTTGTAATGAACTTAATGAGTCAGCAAATCGCAAGAGAGATCCGTCCTTGGCAGTTTGGTTATCTTCCCCGTATCTGGACGGGGTTGTGGCGTTTCTTTTTCTGTCTAGTTTGTGCGAACACGAAATTCTTAACCACAGAAATGATATGAAAGCGGCTACCGATACGACTAGAGTCTCAAACCCAGCCCGGCTGTCAATGGGATGGACGAATCCATTTTTTACTTTCTCGTATACGAAGTATATAAAGAGAAAGTATTATAATCGTCAAAAAATTCGAACTCTGGATTTTGACGAATCTCCACGTTTTACACCTCCCTGAGTCCGAAAAACACAATTTTAGAATTAGGCCTGTCTGTCTGTGTGTGTGTCTGTCTGTGAACACGATAACTCGAAAACTATTAGAGCTACGGGGATGAAATTTGGTATGTGGTCTTTACACATAATTTGTAGGTTTCTATCAAATTTTGGAGAAAATCCTTTTACGGAAAGTCTGTCTGTCTGTATGTCCGAAGTCATGCGAACACTATAACTCAAAAACTTGAATAGCTAGATAGATAAAATTTGATACAGTTTTATCGTCATGTATGTAGGTCCGTATAAAATTTTGGGCCAAATCCGTCAAAGGTTTAACTGTCTGTCGGTCTGTATAATCGCATACTTGTTAAGCATTCGTTTCAAAACTGATCTCCATGCGCATGCGTACTTAGAAATCTCTGGTACCAAGCGGGAGGATTACGTCACTTTGTCCTTGAGACGGAGTTTGTGATAGATTTGTTTTATCTCTTGTTTTGTTTTCGCTCGCTCGCATAATAGCGGATCTTGCTGGAGTGTGATGGAAAATAAATATTGCTAAGTTTTAATACATAGGCATCTCTTTTAATATGATTCTTCACTTAAATATTTTACAATCACTATAATCTGCAATGAAACACCTTCTGATATTCGTTGCATTCTGGATTACAGTAGGTTCGATTTTTTTTATCCACGCAAGGGGAGGGAAAATGACAAATTTTTGAGCAGTATACGAGAAAGTTTAGGGGAGACCACTCCCACTGGTTCCACAGGTTAGTAGTGGAGTGAAAAAGTCAAGCTCAATATAGTTAAAATATATTAACAATGAAGCGTATCAGGATGTCAACAAACAGCGAAATAGTTAGCAATAAAACGTACAAAGTATTTACACAAAATGATGGAGGGGACACAATATCTCAAACCCAACCCGGCTGTCAGTGTGATGGACGAATCCATTTTTTCCGCAGGTTAGTAGTGGAGTGAGAAAGCCAAGCTCAATATAGTTTAAATATATTAACAATGAAGCGTATCAGGATGTCAACAAACAGCGAAATAGTTAGCAATAAAACGTATAAAGTATTTACACAAAATGATGGAGGGGACACAACACATCTATTGCAACACTTTTTGGAGAAAAATAAAATCATGATATGATTATTCTAACAATATATCATGAAGCAATTATTTGAAAGTCAATGAAAATATGATTAAATATGATCGAATAGCTTATATACTTTCGCTGGGTTTGAAATCCTCTCTCCCTATGGAAGCAATCCACCGCTGTCGAAGTTCACCGTCTTTTGAAAAATTAAAAACCGACACCTTGGGTCCATTTTTTTAATTTCCTTCGCAGTAAGACACACAGCAAATGTTAACCATGCTGTTTTGCCAAAAAATGTAAAATATTGGAAGAAAAATTATAATCTAATCAATCGTACAATACGGAAATTTTGTCTTCGGCCTTATCTCTAGACGGCTCACTTGTCCCTGCGTCGAAACTCTCCCCTCTACCTACGAAAAAATATATCGATAAATGGACTCGTCCATTACATTTACAGCCGGGGTGTGTTTGAGACGCTAGTAGCTATACGGTAACATTGGCCAGAACAAAGATTGGTGTAGAATGCTGTATGCAAGGTGGTCATAAATTATTGGACCCATTTCAAAAATTAATTTTTAAAAAAAACTTATAACTGAGTTCGCAACTACAGCTTTGTTTTTTTAAATGAGAGCGCATTTTAAAAAGTTTTTTTTTTTTTTTCAGATAGGTAATGCATCGTTACGGTGGTCTAGGGGTCGTAAATTATTGTACATCTCCCATTTTTAAACGCTTTTATTAAGTTCGAAATGTTTCATGTTTGTAAGGTTGGAATTTTGTGATCGATTTTTCACTCACTTCTTAATGCGCTACAGTTCTGAAATTTTGTATATTTATCGGGTCTTGATGAAAACGCAATATTTTAATAATTTTAGAGCTCTCAATTATCAATTTTAAAAAATTGCAAAATTACGTTTGCATTCGGTAGGTTTCAAGGGCGAACTCTATAATATTTTTGAGAACTAAAAGACTTTAGGCAGTAATTTAAATGTTTCAATAAAAATTATAATAAGTGTATCCTATTATAGATCTTTTTAACGAAATTATTGCTGGAATTAGTTGAAGAAAAATGGATTTAAGTTCGAAATATTTTTTGTAAGGTCAGAATTTTGTGATCGATCTGAAATTTTGTATATTCATTGTGTCTTGATGACAATGCAATATTTCAGTAATTTTAGAGCTCTTTTCAATAAAATAATTGTTGGAATTAGTTCATGAAAAATTGATTCTAAAAAATTATGACATAAATTAAAGGCTAAAAATTAGAAAATAATAAATATATAAAAAAAACTTTAAAAAAACGCTTTAACCAATGCATTGAAAAAGAAAAATATATTTTTTTTTCTCAAAAATCCGGACGTCAAAACAAAAATTGTAAAAGCGTGAGGCGCTGAAAACAATGGGAGAAAGACATAAACCAAAGCCTCACGCTTTTACGATTTTTGTTCTGACCTCTAGGTTTTTGAGAAAAGATTATTTTCTTTTTTAATACATTGGTAAAAGCGGATTTTTTTAAAGTTTTTTTATATTTATTATTTTCTAGTTTTTAGTTCTTAATTTATGTCATAATTTAGCATTATAAATATTTTGGGATTTTAGAATCAATTTTTCATGAACTAATTCCAACAATTATTTTATTGAAAAGAACTCTAAAATTACTAAAATATTGCATTGTCATCCAGACCCAATGAATATACAAAATTTTAAATTTTTTTTCTTAATGCAAAATTTAGAATTCAGTGAGTGAAAAATCGACCACAAAATTCTGACCTTACAAGAATATATTTCGAAATTAAATCCATTTTTCTTCAACTAATTCCAGCAATGCTTTCTTTAAAAAGATCTATAAATAGGTTCTACTAATTTTTATTTTTATTGAAACATTTAAATTTCTGTCTAAAGTCTTTTAGTTTTCAGAAATACTATAGATGGCGCCACTGAAATCTAATTTCAGAACTCTAGTCATTAAGAAGTGAGTGAAAAATCGATCACAAAATTCTGACCTTACAAAAAATATTTCGAACTTAAATCCATTTTTCTTCAACTAATTCCAGCAATAATTTCTTTAAAAAGATCTGTAATAAGATATACTTATTTTTATTTTTATTGAAACATTTAAATTACGGTCTAAAGTCTTTTAGTTCTCAAATATACTATAGATTGCGCCACTGAAACCTAACTAGTGCAAACGTAATTTTCCGATTTTTTTCTTAAATTGATAATTGAGAGCTCTAAAATTATTAAAATATTGCATTTTCAGAAAGACCTAATAATATACAAAATTTCAGAACTCTAGTGCATTAAGAAGTGAGTGAAAAATCGATCACAAAATTCTAACTTACATACATACATGCAAACATGAAACATTTAGAACTTAGTAAAAGCGTTTAAAAATTAATAATGTTACAACTACGGTTTTTTGCAATAAAATTTTAAGTGTGAGCAAATAAAATTTTTTTATATATAGATGGTGTACCATTATGGCGTTCTAAATTTGCTACAGAGAGATTTCCATACACAATGGCTACCGATCAGCAAAAGCCGATGCGCGCTTTCTGGTTTCCTTCTTCAGTTTTTCTTGAATATCTCAAAAAATATTCAGTTTTCACACTACATGTGAATCAACAAATTAAAGAGCGTGAAATTCCCTACAGCACCGTAACGGCGCGTTACCTATCTACAAATACATTTATACATAATACATTTACAAAAAAAAAAGTAGTTGTAACATTATAAGTTTTTTTTATTAATTTTCGAAATGGGTCCAATAATTTATGACCACTCTGTATAACTAAGCTTAAATCAAATTAACATTTGCTTTTTTTAGTAGTACAATGATTCTTACGTAATTTTTTAACGAAGTGGATTACTATATGGAAAAACTGATGTTGAATCTGTTACTAAAAATCTTCTATATACTGATTCGAAATTTCATTTATCACACTATACTTCAAAATATACTTTGAAAAATTCATTACAGTTCATCATAGTATGAGCAGGCATTATGGCAGATGCAGACATAATGTCTGTTTAGTGATAATTGTTATAGAAGTGGATTTCGTTCCAAAAAAAAAATTGAGAAGAGGGTATGGAGATACTCGTATTTTTTATTTACCATTTTATGACAAGGGGCTGCCCACAAATGATGTCACGCTTGAAGGGGAGGGTCGTGAAATTGTGATAGTTTGTGACAAGGGGGGAGGGGGTAACAAGAAGTGTGACATCACACATTTTGGTTAAAATAAAAACATTTAAAATCAGCAGATTAAATTTTGAAGTTATTTTGAAATTAGCAGAATTTGGAGGTATTTTTTTAATCGGGGCTAACAACTTTCATGTGATTTTTTTCCTCACTTATATTCCTTTCTTTTCGAAAAATGCATCCAGGGTAGGTTCTGAGAATATGGTAGCAGCAGAAATTCTTCACTATTAGGAAAAAACTTCCCCCTATCACACCCTTGAAACGTTCAGCAAAAGATACGTCGCCCCACCTGGGTAAGTGGTAGAACTGGTAATGGCACAAACAGGTTGATCTTATTGAGGCGGGGTTTTTTTTTTTTTTTCTTTTTCTTTACTCCAATCTGTTTAAGAGTATATTGTGTTCATAAAAGTAAAGATAAGATTTAAAGCAAAATATATCACATTCAAAAATACTACTGTTTTCAATTGCTTTTATGCCAATATTTTATTACTATTGTTGCACAAAATCTTACCGTGGGTGTATGGTGTAAGCAGTCCAACACGCAGGATAATGGAGAATGAAGGTTTATTTACAAATATGCCGGAAAACACGTAACACAGGTACAGGAAACAATAGTCCTTGCACAGATTACCAATGTAAATAGACAACAATTCACAGGTAATGACAGTTCAGTCAGCAAATATCTAACAGCACAAACAGTCCGCCAATAATTAGTCACGACAATAACAGCTCAGCTGATTAGCTCACACAGCAGATAGAACTCCGAAGACGTTCGCGCTTCACAGTGAAGTCACCAGTCAATCAAGACCCTGCTGTCGTCCAAACGCGGTCTTATATACTCTCCCCGTTAGGCCGTGACGTCACATAGAATTTTCATGAAAATCCTAGATCTCGGCCCCTAATAGAAATATCGAGAAAAGGATTGCATTTTCGAGAATAATCTATTTGTCGCCAAGGTCGCCAAATTTGTCGCCAAGTCGCCAAAATGGTCGCCAAGTTTGTCGCCAAGGCCATGCGTGCCACGAGAGTCGCTGAGGTCACTCCATGCTTCACCTTGTAAAACCCTCTTCCCAACCATAAGACCTGCATTGCTGGGAAGTGACTTTCGATGACTGTAACACTATTGTATATTAATTAGGTTTTTTGTTGTAAACCTTAATCTTATTTCATACAAAATAAGTACACATATAATCATTATTAATGTTATGCTCACAAATGTCTTTAAAACACATAGTTAAAGTTTAAAAATAAAATTTGATATATGATCTATAACGCAGTGCTTTGTTTCTGAATTGCAAGTGTATGCTTATGTAATATAGCGTGACATGTGACGGGGGGAGGGGGTACGGTGAAGTATGACGCTTTGTGACAAGGGGGGGGGGGTCAAAAATATTGAAAAAAAAGTGTGACATCATTTATGGACGGCCCCCAAAGTAAAACAATCATGAATTAATTCATCAATTGCAAACATGAATTGGAGTTTATTCTGTAGTGTGCATTTTCTAAATAAATAAATAAAATGATCAAGTTATCAAGAACATTTTTTTATGGAAATATCAGATATTTTCGCTACAAGAAACAAAAAAGAAATGTCTATCTTTACTCTTAAAATTTGGAAAATGGAAATTTACATAGAGTTTCTCCGCTAGGAAGAAAATTATTTTTCCAGCTACTGAACATTTTTTTTAACTCGTACGTTATTTCTATTTAAGCTCGTAGCAAAAAAATAATATGTTAAAAATTGTCAAATGTTTTATTTCACAAGTGAACTTTTCAAAACCATTCTTCAATAGAAAAGTGGAAACCCCTTCTTTTAATTATTGCAGTATAGAGGTGCTCTAAGGTATTTTTCTTCGAAAAAAATTAAATGTGGTCTTTTAAAACTCATTAATATCTTTAATAAATCACTTATTTTATCTTTTTCAAACAGATATGAAAATATTTTTGTTTAGAAATATAAATATATTTATAATATATTTTTTTTTAAATATTTTTGTTAGAATAGAATTTAACTATTGCTTTTGAAATATGTTCGAATTTTCCCAGAAAAACTTCTTCTTTCATTCAAAAATAAGAAGAAAGGAGTTGGGAATATGAAACTGCATCAAAATATATCTTCAAATCGTTTAAATATAACAATTTTATTGCAAATGTAAGTAAGGTAAAAAAAAATAGGGAAATGAAGTTTTTTAAAACCTAAATTAATAACATTTACCCGTACTTTCAAAAATTGACTTCTATATCTTCTTTGGAATTATCAAGCACAGTTTTTAACTTTTATCATTGGCTTCAGCATTCCAGTGCCAGTCTTTGACATTACAAAAATCGCTTTATCCATTTTAACTTTTAAAAAGTACTTTTATATTTCATGTATTAAAACTTAATACAAAAAGATACAGAAAACTTAATTCATAAAAATTGAAAAATGTAGAAAAGTTTAAAGAGGAACAAGTTAAAGCTTTTATTATCAAACTTTGTAATCAACAGCAAACGATATTTTCTTTTTATGTTATTAAAAAGTTCCCGCGTATTTTAACTCTATATGAAAAAGTTTCGAATAGCAACGAAGTGGTTAAGAAGAAAAGTGCTGTTGCGGCACTTCGGCTCAAAAAATAAAAAAAACACGCAGTAGCGATTTGTTATTAGGATGTGTTAGCTTAAGGCGATAGAACAAATAATGTTGTAATTTAGTTTAGATCGGCACAATTTTTCCTTATTCGACAGTAAAAAAAAGAAGGGAAGAAAAAATTGCAGTTCATTAGAAAAATTCAGCCCTCTTATATTTTTCAATGACTTGTTCTTATAGAATTCTACCAGGTTTAAAACTGATGGGAGAAGGAATTATGGTTCTTTTTTTTCATGAGGATAATTTCTGCGAACGGACCCTTTTATGAGAAAATTGCTTTTCGTTTGAGAATAAAATAATTTAGATAATTCACTTCTTACAACATGAGAAAGAACGGTAGCTTTTGCTCAACGAGAACAAAATGTAATTCCTCAAAATACCTGCAGTTTGTGATTAGATCATTCAGGTTATTAAGTTTACTGAAGGGTGAATTAATCTACTTTGTGGGGTACTCGATTGTTCTGATTTTTGATTTTTTAGAATGTAAGAATCTCGATGAAGAATACTTTAGAAAGAGATTTTAGAAAGGAGGAAAAAAAAATTTGAAGGAAACTTAAATTTATCTCAAGTTTCAAATCTATTCTTGAAATAATAAACATCGTAAAGAAAAGAATTCTAGTGCTTATTTTTTGGCTTTAAAATGATCGCAATATCAGATTGCTAAGTTATTTTAATATAATGTTATCAAACATACACGTTAAGAAGGGTTTTTTTTATTTTGTTCTACATTTGATTCAATTAGCTATTCTGTAGATGTTAAACTTTTGAGGAATAAGCTACAATTTAGGAATTAAACTACTTTCATTTTAAATCCATAACTTCAACGATTTTTTTTTGCTGTTATTTTTCTGAAATATATTTGTAATTTTAGAGTTGTTTTAATAATCTTTCAGTTTCAGTACCCAAAAGAAAGAAGTGTCAGAAGTTATTTTCTGTTATTGTTTTCTTTTAAATAAGTTCTGTTATTATTTCTTGTGAAATTTTCCTTTGTTTCTTTTACTTTACTACTGTTTATTTATTTTATTTTATTATATTTATTTAGTTCATTTTCACTAATTTTTTCATTTTTTTCTGTTATGGAATGTTTTCCAATATCACACAAAATTCTACGGATTTCTTCCTCCAATATGTTAGCTTCTGTAAATCTTTTTTTAAAGAAATTACAAATTTAACAAATCGGAAAAGAATGAACAAAATTCATTCATGAATAAACAGGTCAGAAAGACAGATGGATTAAGAATTTTGTAATAGTATATCGATAAGATTTTATTAAAATATTCTTTCCAAATAAGAATCGGGAAAATTCAACGGCATTTTTCAGTAGTCGTCGCCGCTTTGAAAAGACTCATTTGATATTGGAATACAATAAGTTTTTCCCTAAACATTCGACTACTTTTATATCTACAACTCGTTGTTCAAACTTCCTCCATCTTTCTTTGGAATGCAGATCGAAAATTGTAAAAGATGTCCGAAATCTGGGACATCTATTATTCTTTTTCGCATGAAGAAGTTTTCTGCATTTCATTGATTTATAGAACAATTGATTCAATAAATAACAAGCTGTTTGAATTCCATTTACCACATTTGTATTTTATAGATATGTGTGCAAAAGCACGATCTGAACAACTTCAAAAACTGTTATGCCTTTTTTACTTTTTTGTGGGACTCGTGCTTTAAAAGGTTTTGAATATTGATTTATTTCTTCTAAAAGCAGTTTAGGTTGTTATGTTCTTTATTAAGAAAAAAGAATATTTTCCAAATAAATTAAGTGTGAGCCAAAAAATTTATTGCACTTCTGTTTTTCTGCAAAATAGCTGCAAATTGTTCTGCTGGTTTTAAATTTAAGAAAACCTATTTTATATAAAATTAATACATAGAAGAGTAGACGAATTCGGACAGGACGCCTAGATTGGACTGGTATCATAACTTCAATTCTACCAATTATTTGGGCCATGAAATAGGCAAATTATGTTGTAAAGATGTTGTATGAAATCATTTTTCAGAGAGTGCGCTTCGGGGTTACAGTTAGAGAATAAGCGTTTAGATTTCGGTAACATCAATTAATTATCTTAACAAAAGACAAAAAGCTCTAACGCTGTTTTAAAGCAAGTGGAAAAATGTATTATTATATCCCTCAGGTCTGCGATTTGTTTGGCTACAATTTACTATAATGATTTTATAAAATAGCTTAAAAATAAGGTTAGGGGAATTTTTTGTTGTTGTTGTCCAAAAGTTGCTTAGATTAGACCACAAACATTCGCTTGAAATGGATTGTTTAAAATCAATGGTATTTATCTTGAACTACAGAAATATCTCAGAAAACAATCATCACCATTAGTAGTCTTCATAAACTGGAAGTGAAGCAAGCCAAAGCAAAAACACAATAAAAAAACACTAAATTCATCAAATGGTGGATCAAAAACAACAAAAGCTAAGAATTTGTATCATTTGTGTAGAAACAAAGGTAGAAGAAGTGACACAGTGCATGAAACGTCATATTCGGGTCCATGCATTGTACGTGGTGTGAATTTGAGAATAAACAAGTAATATAAAAAAAATTTAAAAGTCAATTCCTACTTAGGTCAGCGATCTACACGCTTCGTCACTGACGGTATTTATTCCTAAATTTATATCCTGCTAAATATCTTATATATATATAGGGAGAGTGTGAACTAATAGTAGGAATTGAAAAACTTCATAAAGTCTTTTTTAACATATCCAATAGAGAGAATAAAGAAAGTAATCAACATTACCCTCTGACAAAAATACATGAAAAAATGACGCCTTCGTGAACATACCAGAAAACAAAGGATATTAGGTCTAGAAGCTGGCAAACCTAGCTCCATCTATTGAGAAAAATTCGAACCAAACGACTCAAGGCGACATATGCTTTCTCCCATATAAAACTAAAATTAATTAATTAATTAATATTTGAAAAAACTGTATTAACATCAAGTGCCATCCACTACAAGTTTTAAAAAATGTATTTGAACTTGAGTGGATGAATAAAAAGTATTTTATTAACAATTGAAAAGTTGAACAAGATATATAAATAAATATATATAGGGAGAGTGTGAACTAATAGTAGGAATTGAAAAAATATATGAATTTCTCTTTAATTGTGTTTAAAGAAATTAATGGTCCACCCTAGAAAACCAGTTTCTTTAATCGGACCAATATCTCAATTTTTTTCTGCTTTTAAGTGTATTTCATAAAAAAAAGTTAATTATATTGTTTTGAAGATAAATAAACTACAAAAAAATCTGCTGTTAGTTTTTCATTAAAAATGCTTCTCTCTCACTGTATTTTAAAAAATGTCCAGATAATCCAAATTCGGGAATCTTCCCCTAATACATCGGTTCCCAGCCTTTTTGGTTGTGCAGACCACCTGCTGAATAAAATATTAATATATAAAATATTATATATTAATATTTTACTATTATAAATAATATCTTGAAGCCCACTAAGAATATTATACAAGTAAAAAAAATACCAACATACACACACACATATTATATATTACAATGTAAACAAGAAAAAGATTAAACGAGAAATTTAGAAAATATAAAATAATGGAAAAAAATATCATGGTAAACCGCTCATGAGAAGAAGAGGCTTCCCATTGATATTCCTAGTGCTTTTTTCCGCTAACATCTGACTTATAAACGTTAAAATAAGCCGTTATCCCCCCAACAAGCACATCCGCAAAGCAAAAAAGGCTTTTCTATAGGATTAAATATATTATTTAAAAACCTAAAAATGAGCGACGACTCTTGAAGCTCCCCTGACTTCGACTCTTGACTAGCGTTCCATGGCCCACTAATACGCTATCCGAGACCCACAAGTGGGCCGCGGTCCATAGATTGGGAACCGCTGCCCTAATATATGTTTAAGAAGTGTTTTTATATTCAAATTATCACTTATTAAGATGGGTACGCTAATGGTTTAGGATTTTGTAGTTTTCGGTTGAAGCAAAATATTATCCCTGTATTTGATCTCTTCACTTTTAATCGATCGTCTGCAAGTTTCAATAGTATTTAAAACTTTTGGCATCATTTTAAATTATCATCTAACAGATTTGGATAATTTAATTTTATTTGTAATATTGAATAGAATATGGGTTAAGTCAAAGTCCTCTGAAAAAAGGGTCCTTAATTCGAAAAAGATGCCGTGGCCGTTTTGTAGAGGTTTGCCTTCGAGACCGGAAGGTTGAAGGGTCAGGTCTCGGTTAGGTATACGAGCACTATACCTAAACAAGAAGAAATCTTAACTTCATCTTGACGGCAGTCTTTTATTTTTTTTAACTTTATTTTTTTCATAACTGACTCATATTTAAAAAAATAATAATAATAATTAGTGCTGTTTATTTTCTATAACATTTTATAAGAGTTTTTGCTTTTACTTTTGATTTTCCTTTTAAAATTTCGCAAAACACTTTTTTTTCCAAGATGATATGGTCGGTGAAGGTAATTCGAACACTTTCCTATTTTTCTCAGTAAATCTGTTTTTACTGAATTTTATTTCAATCGAACAAAACTAGCTGAAAGAAAAAAAAAACTTCGTTATTTTTATGAAGAAAATTCATTTATTTCTTTTTGTAGTTTGAAAGTTAATGAAAAGAATTCCGAAGCAATCAAAAACACTCCTAAATACTGTCGGAAATTTCAAACGGTCAAAAAGTTTAAGGCAGGATAAGAATTTCAACAAAAAAAAAACTGTTCTTCCTTAAATATTAAAATCTTGAATATTTAAGAAAGAACAGTCCCGTTCTGAAACATCATGCAGGTGCTGTAGCCACTTGGTCTCATCTCTCTTCTCTCGGTTAGGTTTACGAAATCTCTTGTGAATCATGCAAGAACCATAGACGTTTTGAGAAAATTCCTTACTGAAGATCATTAAAAATCATATCAGATTGAATGACATATTACATTTCTTCCATTCAATAACCAGTGGCGGCTTGTGAGCTCAGAAACGAGGAAGGCTGCAAAAAAATGTTTATCAAGAACAGTGGCGAATCCAGGGGAGGGGCTAAGGGGCTTCAGCCCCTCCCCAGAGCTGAACCAAAATTCTTAGACTTAATTTAAAATCACTACAACTGTTTGATCTTAATTTTCATTTAAAAAGAATAGTAATAAAGCCGTGACAACATTGCTTTCTGACTTGACAGGCTCGAAAATTGTCCTACTTTTCTAGTCATTCCACTTGCACTTGTAGCGTTGGCGCGGCCGAAAACATTTTTTGGCCAGCTATTTCATTGTATTTTTTATTAAATTATCGAAAGGATTGTAGTGTTCTTTATTATTCTTATTGTCAGGAGAGGAAAGCCTGTAAAGTTAAAGTGTTTTGGTTTACATAAGCCATGAGGTTTGGCATTCGTCACTACGATACAAAATTTTTATGACCTCAGCCCACCCACCCCCAGAACCGAATCCTGGATTCGCCACTGATCAAGAAAATACAATTTTATAAGCTACTTTATCTCCAAGTGGCCAAATTTTTAAATTCCAAGTCCAGATATGAAATTTCCTGCTTTTCAAGCAAAGTAAATAACCAGCATATGACATTTTCTATTAGTTTTACTAACAAAAATTAAAGTGAATGTTGATGTGACGATTCCTCTGACGAAAAATAATAATAATAATCGGAGCTCCACATATACACTTCTCTCCTTGCCCAGTTCACTCGATAACACTCTTTCGAAAATGAATATCAAATAACTCATATATAGAAAATTTATTTTTAAGCTAAAACATATTGAATACATTTTTTACTGAAATACTCTTAAAATTTGAAAGTTTTAGAATAGTATTATTTGCTTGAATCTATCGTCGCAACACGAACCGAAACTCATAAACAGCCAATGAGATTGCAACTTGTGTGAGAATGAGGAAAAAGAAAATATATTTTTAAAAAAATTAAGGTATAAGCTTTTATTCATGCGAAAAAATGAAAGCAAAAGTTGAAGATAATTTTTCTGATTACAATAAAATACATGGTTCGAATAAAAGCGTGGGCGCCTTATATGGCACCTAATACTTTGTGTATTTTCTTAAACAAATGGAATATTCCTAGAAGGTAAAGGCGCCCACGCTTTTATTCGAACCATGCATTTTATTGTAATCAAAAATTTTCAACTTTTGTGTTCATTTTTTGGCATGAATAAAAGCTTTCTCCTTAAAAAAATTGTTATATTTATTTTATTTTCTACTTTTTAGTGACGGCTGACATGAATACACACGACATTTTAGGCATAGTAAACCACATTCAATTATTGAATTCTCCAATATAAAACACATATTAAAATTATTATATACATATGTACAATTACATTTTTAAAATGATTTAATGACGTTAACTTTCTGAAATATAAATCCGTAATATATTACGTGATAACTTACAATTATTATCAACAATTTAATAGAAGAAAAAAGAGAATCAATCTACTTAACTTTCTCTTTTTGCTTCGAGTGCGAAACATTTGCTACACACGAAGTAAAAAAAAAAAACTGGTTGTTTGCGAATTCTAATAGAGAGTAAACCCAAGATGCGTAGATACACGAGTTATTACGTCTTTCATCGGTGCAGCGCCGGAGGTATAGCGTATTCTTTGATAGCTTCGTGGTGTTGTTACAACCCTACGTAACATGAGGTTACCACCTTCCAAACTTTATAGCCCAAATATAGGGCTAAAATTTTAATATCATTTTGTTAGGTTTACAGTAGGTATAGAATGCAAATTTTTTTTTGCATAATATTGTATTGTCACCGGAAACCCACCACTGTGCTAAATTTCAAAGCTGTAGTTCGATTGGAAGTGGGTAAGAAATCGATCTCAAGATTTGGGGACACAACATGAATAAAAACTTATAAAAATTGAATAAAAGCTTATAGAAAGAACTTTCTTTCGTTCAGTTGGCTCCATGCCAGACAGAGCTGTGCTGCCTTTCAGCCCATAACCTGTCTAAGCTAAAGGAAGAGAGTGCTTCCATGAATTTCTCATACCAAATATCTTAAGTTCTTTCATTTGCTTAAGAAAAAAAAAATTCAAGAATTTTCAAAGATCATAAATAAACAAATAAATTGAGTAATACAGTACAACCTCGAAAATCCGGACTGCTCGGGGGTTTGAAAGTTCTGGATTTTAGATATCTTACTTAAACCAACAGAGATGTCAAAGTTCTGATGTCACCATGTAGGTAAGTTACGTCACAATTAAGCGCGCATGTGCAGACGTCTTCAGAACAGACCGGTCGCAAGGCAACGGCAAATGGTTGCCTTGGTAATGCCTGACGTTTGCGCAAAGAATCGAAACGTATGCTGATCTACAAGTTGACGTCAATTCCAACAACTCCTTATAAAAACACGTTTTAAACAATAAAAACATAAAGAGACATTAAAAAATGATACAAAGACAAAAAATAGTAGTTTAAAATGAATAGAATGACTGGAATTTCCGCATCTTGCCTCAAGCATTCTAGTTTAAAATTTATTTAGCTAATTTTTTTTCTCGTCACGAGTTGAAAAAAATTGTCCGGTTTTTGGAGGTTTCCGGATTTTAGAAGTCCAGATTTTCGAGGTCAGACTTTAGTTGAAAATTTTTTAAAAAATCTTATTAAATTTCTATTATTTTCAATGCCCGATTCATATAATTGAGAAAGAAGATCTTAAAGTTCAGTCTTGAAGAAATTGTATCCAGAGACTAAGCACACTCGAAATTTTTCAAGGTAATTCCTTCACATCAATTTCTCAGAATAAAAAATAAATATGCAAATAAGACACAACATAATAACAAAAAAATTTATTGTACACGTGCCAGCACATAACCATATATTACAACAAAACATAAATATTTATTTGATCTTAAAAGTACTTCCCAGAAAATTACAACAAAATTATATTTTTAAAAAGTATAAGATTTTCTAATTCATAGTAAAAACTCCAATATACATTAACACTATTCACCCGTGGATTTGAAATAAAACATGCACAGTATATCAGATAATTCACAATGTTAAAACTTAAACAACATCTCACTTAACATTTCTCTCAGAGACTAAACTAATGCATAATTAAAGATAATTTTACCTTAGGAAAGACACACTTAAGATCTTATAGACAAAAACCATGATAATAAAAGGAAGATTATTTCAAAAACTGGCCAACACAAAATACATGATTTAAAATATTTGAAAAATATATATAAAACAAAATCAGCAATTCATTTTACCCAATAAATTGAATGCTTTTAATTTTGCTATTAATCATAATTAGGAATAACAGAAAATATCAAGCCTTATTTGTGATAATAAAAATTATGCGACCTTATTATTAAAGTACTTAAAAATGATTCCATCAGGGTATTTGCTATCAATAATTAACTAATAATTAGGATACATAGATTTAATTCATGAATAAACTATGACAGTTTTTTTTTTTATTTCAACAAATATTTAATGTCCTCAATGTTTCTGAAATTGCTATAAGCTCTGACTTGCAAACTACTTCCATAGGGTTTAAAAACTTCTCATTCCGAATTTCATACAGCTTTAGCAGCAATATTCAGAACACAGAGTTCCCACTTTTACTGAAGAAAAAAATTCAAGGAGTTTTCAAGGAACATTTTAAGAAAAATCATGGGCCATAAAATTATATATTTTATACATAAAAATACAAATGGCAAACTTAAATCAAATTCATCATCCGCATTTATATTTTTGAAATAAAAAAATTTCAGAACACAGAGTTCCCATTCTTATTGAAGAAAAAATTCAAGGACTTTTCAAGGACTATTTTAAGAAAAATCATGGACCATAAAATTATATATTTTAGACATAAAAATACAAATG
>BGPR01005130.1:79851-98980 GCA_013235015.1 Araneus ventricosus
AATCATGGACCATAAAATTATATATTTTAGACATAAAAATACAAATGACAAATTTAAATCAAATTAATCATTCACATTTTTATTTTTAAAATAAAAAATTTGATACGGATCTACAATTCTAATGATAAAACGCTGTACCAAATTTTATCCATTTTAACTTTTTGAGTTATTGTGTCCACATGAACACAGATTTTCCTGGCTCTATAAATTTAATAACATACATTTTGAAAACAGATTTCATTGCAGAGAAAATCAATTTTTGGTATTTAAAACAAAATTCTATTCAAATATATCAGTTACTTTCAAAATACATTAGGACAATTGCAGGACAGTTTTACTCGACAGAGAAATAGCCTCGGTAGTTTTTACTTTATTGTCCAATTAAGCTGTCTTTAAATATATAAAGAGAGAAAAAATTGATGATTGGCAGCGTTCCAATACACTCTTTTTTTCTGTGGTGGAATTCTCAAAGCAAAATCAAGTAACAAACTGGTTTTCTCTTCTGTCCCAAAAAAATATTGCATGGTCAATTTGCTTATTTTTCAAGGACCCAACAAAAAATAAAGTACTTTCACAAGGCCCTGAGTAAGGCAAATAAAATTCAAGGAGTTTTCAAGGACCACGGGAACCCTGGAATAAAATACGAGCTCAATGCAAATTTTGAGTGGAAATCATGATCAGAATGCATTCAAAAACAGATTAACAAATAAACTCATTCACTTCAGAGATTTCATAATTCATTTTTAGAATTAAACATTCATCTTCAATGCCGAAATTTTTTGATATGCGTTTTTCTGGAATTCATGACATTCATCATAAACAGTATTAAAACTGATAAATGATCCAATTTCACAATTCATAACTTGACTCCTCCTTATATAACTTGTACCATTCAAGTTATAAATAAAACAAAAACCTGTGAGCTACATTAAGTACACAATTATCTTAAACAATATTCCATTTTAATGAAACAAATCAAGACAAATTCATTAAAACATTTTCAGTCTCGACAAGATACATTTGTAATATGATGCTTAAAATTAGTAATTTTCTGCACTTTTGCAGGACAAGTAAACACCCTGATCATCAATCAATGAAAAAATAATAACAAAAAGGTCGCACCTTAAAGACTCTTATAAACTATGAAAAAATAAAAACGTGTAAAATAATTAACCATTTTTTTTTTTTTTTTAAGATCTCGTACATGATGCATTTAATTCAAACACATACAAAAAAAATGCCCCAGAATACACTTTTCTACAGTTAGGAAACATCCAAGAACTGCATTAAAACAACCAATACAGATTAAATAGTTTGTTTACACATTTATCACATTTCCAAACAGAAAATAAGAGGAAGAAAAAATGCTACACTTAAAATGAAAAAATAAGCACTATTCAAATAAAAAGAAAAATAAGAGTCATGGTAAAATAATGTGCGATTTTAAGTGAGAAGGTTCTCGGTTTTTTTCCACATTAGGCCAGCACCACTGACATGCACACCCCTAATTGGAAGCAACACTGTACAAATGGGAACAGCACCATAGATGAAATTTCAGAAGAACACATTGCACATAGAGACTAATACAACCTCTCTTCTCAAAACGTTATTAGAGATAGGAGAGGTAGCTGAAATAGGAATGTGTATACATATATATATATAATATATATAAAAGAGCGATCTCCCTAGAAAAATATTTCCTTGATTATATGTCGTAATCAAGCAAAGTTTCATTTTCATTTTTGTTTAATTCTCTCAAAGGAAACAAAAAAATTATTTTTTTAATGCATACTCCACATTATAACAAGCTCACATCTTTGTCAAGAAAATAAACTTTGTCACACTGTACCAAATCAAAAACATGTACACGTACAACAGCATACATATGTACAATATGAATTTTTTTTCAATATTTATTACTTCTTTTTTTTTTTTTTTCCTCCTCCTTTTTCTCGATATTTTTTCAAAAATACATTGGAAGAAGAAAAAGGGCGGGAAAAAGAAACACCGCTGTGGAATGTGTCGTCCTTTCTTGTCCGTCATGCTAAGAAAGTATTTGTTGGATGATCATGGCAACACAAATGGCGATGAAAGTAAATGCACACAGAATGATGATGGCCCACTGTTGGTCAGTCAGGGGCTCCCTGTTCTTCCAGCTGCTCACTATGGAGAACACTTTGGGAGGCTGAGTCTCGACAGTCATTACGGAGGTCGTGCAAAATGTTGTACAGGGACTGAATGGGCCCGGCAGTTCTCCGTCACTACAATGCCTGACAGCTGCCACACGTACAGAATACTCTGTACCGGCCAGCAGATTGTTTATAGTGAAAAATGTTTGAATCCCAGTGTAAAGCTGGAAAAGAGAAAAAAATAATGGGATTTATAAGTGCACGAACAATCATCAGGTAATGATTTAACTCCCTAACTGAAGCATATATTTCAGAAAAATGAATCAAAAATTGAAAAAAAAAATTCCTGTTTAATTTTGTTCCTTATATAATTAAGACCTTTATAAAGGTCAGAAAATGATTAGTTTGTAAAAATAAAATTTGAAATACAATAACTACCATACTTATTATTTTGAGATACACTTATAAAATTAATGGATTGAAGACATATTTTATTCAATTAGAGCAAAATAAATCAAACTTTGCAGCTAAATATTATATAAAAAATATTTGGTAAAAAATGTATGAAAAATAACTTTGAATAATTAAAAACTCTGACTAACTGGGCATAACACTCATTCCTAATGTGTGCCTTTATAGCTGGCCACTGCACTTTTCCTCTTTTGAAATGGAAAAATGGTGGGCCAGTATCGCCATCTATTACGAAAATAGAGAATGAAGATTCCCAATATGTGCCTTTATAGCTGGCCACTGCACTTTTCCTCTTTTGAAATGGAAAAATGGTGGGCCAGTATCGCCATCTATTACGAAAATAGTGAATGAAGATTCCCAATGTGTGCCTTTATAGCTGGCCACTGCACTTTTCCTCTTTTGAAATGGAAAAATGGTGGGCCAGTATCGTCATCTATTAAGAAAATAGAGAATGAAGATTCCCAATGTGTGCCTTTATAGCTGGCCACTGCACTTTTCCTCTATTGAAATGGAAAAATGTTGGGCCAATATTGCCATCTATTATGAAAATAGTGGATGAAGTATTAAATATCTAATCAGGAAAGACAAACTCGGTTACAGAAATGATAATTTTCCTTCCACTCGAAGCCAATCAGAGCACTCAAAAATATTGGACATTTCAATTATCCGAACTGGATGTGGGTGACATTGGGATTAACCCATAAATGAATGCCTATGTACTTTTTTTTATGGACACTTCTAAAAATGCATCACATAAATAGGAATAATTTTTTCAGCATAAATTTTACAAAAAGGTATTTTTAAGAATTTGTTTTTCTTCTGTATGCAATCAATGGTACCACACATCGAGTGATCAGATGATAAAATAGCCTTTTTATTATCAAGTCAGACTCGAAAGTAGTTTTTTTGCAATATCAAGAAAGTTAGAAAAGAGTTTGCTCAATTATTCATCAATCTACTTTATGATATAACAAATTTATCATTGAATGTTAATGTAAGAATAGTTTTAGGATATGTCTACTCTTATTGCAGGGAGCATGGTTTTCTGGGCCCGAAAATTTAGCTTATTCGAACGATCATGACTTAGAATCAAAACCATCCCTTTTTAAAATATATAATCTTTTGCCCATGAACAAATTATCATGATAACTAGAGTAATTTTATTAGATTTTAACCGGGCGTGGATATGTTGTAAAGATAGTGAAAAATCTCGTCAGTTCATAGATGGCTCATAGCTCAGTTCAAAAGGAGGTGGTGAACAGGGTGGTGGGGGTTCAAGATAGAAAATTCAAATAGTGAATTATCGTTTCCATCATAATCTTAAACCATTTCTGTAGTTAATGCTTTTGATACGCAATATGGCTAAGAAGTGTAAGCTGAAAAGTAAGCTCTCCTCCTCCGCCTAACTTAATATATTCCAACATATGCATGTTAACGTGTGTTGGAAAGTCTCGCCACTTTGCAGCCTTCTTTCCACTCTTTCACTTCTGACACTCTAACCTTATAAAATAGAGGGGAATGTTCTTTTCTTATATCTCCAAAATAAAAGGAATCTACCTTTGTTTTCCAGTCTTGTCTTTGTTTGGAATTCTCATATAATTTGAGATTTGATATTTTATCCCCATTTTGAATTTTACATTACATTGCAATGGACTGCTATGACTTAGATGGCACTAAATAAAAAAATTCATGCAGATTTTAAAGTAATTTCCAGCTGATTTCACAATATTTAATATTAGTATAAAAATATAATTGAAAAAAACTGAATGAAAACGATGAGCCGCCCCTTTTTAATTAAACCCTTTCAACCCTTAACCTATGTCATTTGTGAAAACCACATTGAGCTTTTTTTTTTTATACTGCACATGGGGCAAAAACATAGCATAATTTTTTTCTTTCATAACTCTAGCAGAGAATAGGCCAACTTATATAAAAAATTCCAGTTCATACGTTAGTAGTCACAAAAGATTCAGCTATGCAAGAGCTAAATTGCTTTTGATCTCATACACGTCTGCACAAATTGATATTTATTAAAATTAGATCTTTCAAAAGTAATAAGAAGGTTTAATATTCTGACATCAAGTCTATAAATTAAATATATAATTTAAATTGAATTTCGAGACTTATTCGTGGGAAAATAGCCCGTTATCATACATTGTTTCACTGTGAAACCACAAATTTCTTGAAAAATAAAATACTATTTTTTTCCTTCATATATTTATTTATGTTCGCTACATGTCTAACACCCAATTTTTAAATAAATTTAGTAATTTTCAAAATGAAAATGTAGTGAAATTGAAGATTAATGGCTGACCACCTTTACAGCTGCTTAAAAAGATAAAAAATCATCATATAGCAAAGCTCTGAACTCTAAAAGAAAAATGATGCAGTTGCTAACGTAACAAACTCCCAGATACAGATTTGATCATAGCCATATGTCCCGTACAAACAGGGATGTCACCTGATTTACACCACCCCTTTATTACTATTTGTCTCAGAGTGTCCCTTAGTATCTATATTCTTCCTAAAAGAGACGCATTCTGATTTGTCATTATAATTTTAGACTTGCGACCAATTCTTATAGTTATGTGAAAAGAAGAAATGATATAATTAAGAAGTAAAATCACTTTTAAAATATGACTCGGGTTTAACAGAAAATGATATAATTAAGAAAGTAAAATCACCTTTAAATATGACTCTACAAAGGAAAATGATATAATTAAGAAAGTAAAATAACAAAATATGACTGGGCTAAGCAAAGGATCACCTTTAGCATCTTTTTAGATCTCTAAGCTGTTTGTTTTATTACACTGTTTAAATTTATTGATTTTTTAACGGTTCATTTTATTGAGTAAATAAACCATTATCTACCCTATTTTTCATGTTTTGTTTATTTGTAGCACCTAAACATCCTGTATCAATGTTTGGAAATTATATGGCAACCGTAGATATACATATTTTCAACAAGCATTAAAGAATTCTTAAGATTAATTATCCTATAAAGTAGGTAAATTGCAGCAAATCTAACTTGTTCATCTTTATATGCAGTATATTACAATCAGGTACAATTAGATAAAGAAATTCAAAATCCAGAAAATGGTGAAATATTATTCGTAAGACCTATCCAAAAAGTTATAGCTAATCTAAGCAGTTAGAGAATGAATATTTATGCTTTCAACTAGGTTCGAAAATGTCGACTATGATTCAAACATAGTCCCAAATTTCTTTATAAGGTAAACAGATATTTCAAAAAAATACAAAACAAAAATTCAAGAAAAATTGAAAACAAAATCTTTAAATAGTGCTACCACATTTATATTAAATACAGTGAACCCTGGGAACACAACTACCTGTAACAAATTTCGCGCAACTACATCCTTTACTATAAAATTTTTCTAAAAAAAAAAGAATTACAAATCGGAAACAAGGCTATGTTTATTCATAACTTAAAGGAAGTATTCAAATTGTTCTTCAAGAATGAATGCAGCACCTTAATTAGTAGAAACAAACAGATATTTTCGTTTTACACATAACTTGTTTGCCACTGTACCATGCAAATCACAGTGTGCTCCTTTTGTACGCCTTCACAGAGTACCCAGAGTCAATACTCTACTACATTTGGTATATTAAAAGTATTTTACCGAATTTCCCGGAATCCGAACAGAGGCCAGTCCCAATTAGTCCAGATTTCTGGAGTTCTACTGTATATGCACAAGTTCAACACAAGGGGGGGAAGAAAGGTGCATAAAGTATGAAAAGCTAAATGAACTTCAGAAGAAATAATCATATCTACAATTATTTAAAACTAGAAAATCACCCGTCATGGTTTGACGGGTGCAAATTGCCTCTTTATTTGAGAGATTTCCCTTCAAATTTGACATGTTTAAATAGATATATATGCGAGAGAAATGTTTAGCATTGATTGAAAACAAATAAAATAAACATATGTTTTATGACAGGAAATATTTTTCTTTGTTTACATATTATTTAAATATTTCTTTATTCAAAAAATCTCTTGGTAAACAACATTCCGTGCGAAGTATTTTTTGTTGTCTAATAATTTTCTTTGTACTTCAGATGTCTTTGTGTAACTTTTAATGTGATTGGGAATCCTGGACCTTGAAAGTGCAACATAGAGCTGTCCGTGTGAAAAGACAGGCTCATCGAGGTAAATTCCAACATGATCAAAAGTTTGCCCCTGCGATTTGTTGATAGTCATCGTGTAAGTTGGCATTAACGGGAACTGGCGGAGGTTGAGAGTGAATGGTAGATTCACGTCACTGGTGGCTAATTTAATTCTTGGCAAGAAAACAACATCGCTACAATTGCATTCAGATACAATTTGGCGCCCAAACTATATCACATGCATGATATACCACTGACTTAATTTACTACTTTCTATTAAAAAACGGAAATTAATTTGAAATATAGGATTAATAAAATTTAAAATTTCTCGGGAACTCTTGATCATAGCGAGATAAATTTTATATCAATCGAAAGAAAATTTTATTTCACTATTTTAGAGCTATTAAATTTGAAATTAGAAGGACACTTACTCTTTTAAATTTAATATGACTGAAATTTAGGTTCTCTAACAATGAAATAATAATGTTTAACATCTCGCACTGCTATGGCGCGAGTTTTATTGTTGGTGACGTCAGAGCGTTACCGGAGGATCTGGGCTATTATATTAGTAATTATTTTAAAGAAATTCCACAAAATCCCAAATTTCTTAGTCCTACAAATTAATTTTAAAAGACATAATGTAAAAAAATTTACAATAATAAATTTGCTTGAAAATAAATTCTACTTTTCTGACAAAAAATCTCCGAAAGACATTTTGTTCAATTCTTAAAAAGAATAGTCTTACAAATACATGTTTGATACTTTAAATGCAAATTCAGAAAATTTAGTCTGTTTTTATTCAATTTTATATTCCAAAACAGTTTTTTCAGCAGACTTTAGCAACATTATGTTTTCCTATATTAGTTGGAATGTTTTTTTAAAAAATTGAATAGATACTCACCACATGGAAATCAGATTCTTTCGTGCCAAGTTGGAGTTTATATGACAGCATGTCATCACCTATTGCTTTTGCAGGAAGCCACTCGACGCAACAAGAAGTCTGAGTGATTTTTGACACTTTGGGAGCTAAAACAAATGGAATAACAATAAATGTATTGTAAAATTTATGTCTTTACATATTAATTGCATTATAAGAAAATTCCAAAGTCTGGAATGGCCATAAGAAATTAATTTCTTTCTTGTTTAAAAACCATTGAACTTGAAAGGTACACTTTCTTAATGTTCATTAACATCAAACAAGAAATAGAGCATGTCCATGCAATTTGTAAGCAGTTTAAAATAATTATAATTTTGTAAATATAAGTTACAGCTAGAAAGAATCTGCAAAAAGGAATGGAAAAATTGATGTATCCAGGCGTTTAAGAAATTTTCTTTTTAGGAATTTAACTTAAAAATTACTTATTTTTTAATATGATAGATGATTCATGACTTCATAGTAAGAGAAAGTAAATTGCGTTGTTTGGCTGGGTACTTTAAATGTCTCATTCAACTTGGATTAGAAATCCCTGTTTTTTCCTATTAGTAAACTTGAAAGCACAATGCATTTCCAAACTTTAAAATTCCTATATATTTTGCTATATTAATCCCTATATATTTTGCTATATTAATCCCTATACTACTTTTAGAAATGAATTTTTCATTTTTAAAAATAAAATTTCTAAAAACTAGATACATCAAGCTTTCTAGCCCTTTTTGTATTTTCATTCTATCACATGTACTAACAAAGTTGCAACTATTTTTAATTGCAAGTAAACTTTATGGGCAACTTGTAAAGCCAAAATAATACAGAAATATAAGGTAAATATTCCTTATGAAAGTCTATTTTTTTGTCGACAAATAATAAGTATTATCTATAAATAAGTAACCTATAAATTAACCTAACAAGTAAGAAGTATAAAATACCATTAACATATCATACAAAAATATTTTCCAGCAAGAATTGGTATTTAAACTAATAACAGAAAAAAATAAATATTTATTCATTACAAAAAAGATTCTCAAATTATAAAAATATTGATTAACCCTTTAACTGCGTTGTAATTTATAAACCACTTGTTGAGACTGTGGCTTATGTACCACTAAATTCTGCATAAATAAAATAAAATAAATCTTTCTTCTTATCACTTATCTACCACTAAATTATAAAAAGATATTTTCATAAATATAATAAAAATTTTAAATTATTATCATTGATTACAAAATGCCTACTTTGTCATGCATATATTTTTGATTCAACATTTTATCACATTAAATACATGATAAATATATAGTAATATCAACCATAGTGTAACCTGTTATATATGAACAATCAAAACAAAATAAACAAAATGTATCAAAAATGCAATTCAAAAACTAAAAATTTATTAATTAAACAAAATTTAAATTATGAGCCTATAAACAAAAGTGGAAATCACATGCTAAGAGCACATTTAAAACTGTGCATACACAGGTATATCAGGGTTCATACACATTTCCTTAAAAGAAAATCAAGGACTTTTAAGGACTTACAAAACCAAAAAATAAGGACCTCTAAATTGAATAAACTTAACGTATTGCCGCACGCATTTTTAAATAAAATGTTTCATTTTTGCAAATGCAACCTATTAGTTGATAAAGTATAATATAAAGCATAGAAAGAAGACACATTATAAATTTAACACAACAAAAATTCTTAAAAATACGAGTTAATAAATTAATGCGTGAAACTGGTAATCGAATTAAATATCTTTTAATTCCAAACTTTTTTCGTTCAATTTTACACCCAAGGTTTTTATTTTAATTTTCTTTTGTTTTTCTTAGTTCATGCGATTAAATAAATAAATTTATGTCCTTTGACTTTTCAGCCTCATTAGCTAAATCATTTGCTTCCCCATTTGTTTGGTGTATTTGGTTTGGAACATTTTCTTTTGTTTTAAAAAAAATCTATTTCCTCCTAGAGCTTTTCGTTTCAGTTGTTTTGTTTCAGTCTTTTCTTTGGATCTTTCACTTTCTAAATACTGCACGTATTTTGCTCTAGCTGAGGTGGCAAAAAGTAAGGACTTTCAAGGACTTTTTAAAAATGGGGCATAAAAATAAGGATTTGTAAGGACTTTTAAGGACGCGTACGAACCCTGTATATATATATGCTGCATTTCAGGTGATAGGGTGTACAAAAAGTACCCGCAGTTATAGGGTTATCTCTTTATGTCTCAACAACCCCGATTTGAAAAAAAATGACTCGGATGGTTAGAATACATCATTGTAAGTATGGAAAAAATAATTCTAAAAAATTATCACGTTAAAATAAAAATTTATTGACAAAAAAGGTTTTTTTTCTTTTCATTTTTGTAACATAATGCAAAATGGCATAAAAAGTCAAAATTTCAGTGTTTAAAACAGTTGATAGTTTTGTTTTAACAAAGACCTTCACCACATTTCCCATAAATGGATGTGCCCACTCTTTTTTAACTTCACTAAATTCCCCTGAAGTTTCAGAAGCGACCTCGTGAAAATGTTCAAGTGTCAACTGAAACTTTGTTTTTAAAAACCGCCTCAGTATCACCATCTGTTGGGGAACATATGAGCATATTTTGTTAACTACAATGTGGCAGTAATGCAACAACCTTTGAAATCAACTTGAAGAGCTTACTGTGGAAAAGACAGCGCCTTTTGGGTTTGTTGCAGATATGCCGTGACATAAAGGGTTAATTATCATACTTTTAAACAATTATAAGTGAAGGTTAAAGCAGTAAAAATAAATACCTTTAAGAGCAGGAGGAAGAGCTCGTTGTGTAGTGAAAGTGTAAACCTCTGAAAAAGGTCCGTCGCCTTCTTCATTGGATGCATAGATTCTAAAACTGTAAGCAGTCAGTTCCTGAAGTTTGGTTACTTTAAAGGTCTGGCTGGGACCCTGGTACACAGGAACAAACCTGAAAAAGAGAATTTGTGAAAAATACTGGCAGAACTACAATAAAATATCTTCACCGACTTTGAAAATTAGAAAAAATATAAAGAAATTATGATGAAGAACAAAACTATAAAAAAATACAGCTTGTACTCTCCACATATACCATTTTGCAAACACTGAATTTCATTTTTAGCCTAAATCAGAGGTTCCCAACATGTGGTACGTGCATCCTGGGGTATGTAAAGGATTAGTTGCAGTACACGAACTCAAAGTTGGTAATGGCGAAAACAAGAACATATAATAAATTTAAAAAGTTACAGAATTTTGTTTCCCAAAGTTAATGCTCACTAATTAATAACTATACCACTTGAAAAGTTTATTATTACAGAGTATGATTTTTAGCCATTCTTATAAGTTAATGCAAAATTAATTATAATACTGATTTGATTTGTTTTGGCATCTAACAAATACTACTGTAATAATTCAGTAAAATGTAAAATAAAAAATAAGTCCAGCAAATATTATTAATTCGAGTCATCTGACTCTCAAGTTAACCTAAGCCATGAACATTATTGACAAAAATTTCTTTGCATAGACGGATGACTGGTGGTGGAGAGGATATTACAGAAGGGGGTATGCAAAAATATAAAGATTAATCAAGAGGTATGTGAGGGAAAAAAGATTGGGAACCCCTCGCCTAAATGATGATTTCAGATTGTCATACTTAAGAAACATGTGATCTTGCTAAAACAAATTTCATAATACTGTACTGTAAAATAATACACCAACACAAATAAATTTTTTATGAAAAAATTACAATCCATTTGGGGTAGAAATGGGCTAGATTAAAGATCATTTCATCATTTAAATTGTAACAGATATTTACTGACCCAATTTTCAAATTTTCTTAACCCTCTAGGATACTAATACCTTTGGACTTCCTAATTAGATGATAAAATATGGATTAGGTATTTGTTTAGATTTGTATCCATATAAGAATCTAAAAGACAGTGTTAACATGCCTTTTGCATTTCTTGTCACAAGTGACTTCACGACAGCTTTCAAATATCAAACATTATATAACACAATGTGCGAGGCAGACTCGTCATCATAAGAAAAGGCTATTAATCAGTAAAATAAGTCAATTCATATAATTAGTACAAGTAATATTAGAAATGCACAACAGCATAATTTTAGATCAAAAGCAACACTAAGAGAACCTAGTGACAGTAAAAGCAAAGAACACTTATTTTAAATGTTTAGCAAAACAATTTTCAGGTAAAAAATTCTATAGAAATAGAACATTTGTGCCTGTCTAAGACAGGTTTTTAGAGTGCCAAACATATCTCGGATCTGACTGTCACAGATTTACTAACAAGAGTTGTTGTAAAAAATCTCATGCACATTGACAGAGTGCTTAAGAATTTATAAAAAAGCATGAAAAACAGAGCTGATGTATCAATTGACACTAACTTTTGTTTGTTACTAACTAACCTTACTTTTAGCAATTAGTTTCATTTTGTCCAAGTAGAAATAATGCAAAATCCACTAACAGAAAAAAATGCATTACCAAATACAAAATAAAAAAATGCTGCAAGAAAATATTAGCAATAGAGCCTGCAAAACAAATTCAAATCATTAAGTACAGGTAGCCTTTCGGTATAATAACGGTCAAGGGAAAAAAATATTAAATGCAAAATCTATAAATATTCAATTCCAAATAAGAAAAAATAGCATGAAAAACAGAACTCATGAATCAATTGACACTAACTTCCAATGGATCCTTGAAGTGAGAGTAACGAATCAGCATAAATAAAAATGTAAAACTGCTAACTTGGCTCCAATTTATATACAAAAAACCTGTCTGAGTTCTTTGATGCCATAACAGAAATCAGATTTGTGACCAACATTTTTGTTTGTCACATTTGTTTCATTTTGCAGACCAACGGGGGGGGGGGGGATTTTTTTAACCCCCCCCCCGCGTCACAGCCATTTCTGTATGATTCAAATATAGATTAAGAATTTCATTTTATATTATATAAAAAGAACCTTGTTTCACTAACCTCTTAGACTGAGGGCTTTCCATTTCCAGGGTATAAGTTTTCATGTCTAGGTTTTTGCCGTCACCCCATTTTAGACGTAGACTGTTATATGAAAAACCACAGCACTCTAAGATAGGAGGAAGAGGAGGGAGTCCTCTGGTCACAATTTTCATCGGGGAGCTAAAAGGTCCAGGTCCAACACTGTTGATGGCTTGAACTCGAACCCTTCACAGGAAAAGCAAAATAATGAGTTGCACTGAGGCATACAAAATGAAAATTAATACACATCATAGCAAATATCTAGACAAGATTCTAAAAAAGAACTCTTATTAAAGTTTAAAAACTAAACAATACTACTTAAAACTAAAAAAGAAAATCAATAGTTTATTAGAGGAATCTTTTATGTACATATCAATTTGAAGGAATCGTAATATATAGTAAAAGACAAATGATAATGAATAATAACTCTTAGCCCTTGAAAAAGTAGACTAGAAGGGATTCCTTGTTTAGTTTTTAGTTGTATTCGATTCACCGAGTTTATTATTTATTTCTTTATTTTTGGCTATCTCTGTATGATCTTAATAACTCTTAACAGCGTAATAAAAATAAATATCCGATTAACCTTCCAACAGGCATGCTTATCCAGAAGATACGTTTATTGTGCATTGTATTAGATAATTATATCATTCTTTTATAAATTTAAGTGCACTTTTTATTTATATAATCCTTTTTTATTTGTTATAATTTTTATTTATAAATACAGATTATATAAATACAAGTCACATTAGTTTCGTAAAACAACACGATACAAATATGTAACCTGATGCACAATATGCTTATATTATCTCCTACATATGTGCACACGCTGGAAGCACAATTCTAAGTAACTTCTAATTTTCAAAATTCAGCTTCCCCACAAAAGACGTCACAGCCTTGCTTGAATTTTGAGCAAAAATTATATATTTACACTTAAAAAAGGCACTTCAAGCCCACAATATTCAGGTTTCAATCAGTGGAGTAGTCACAAAATAAGCAGTGCCGGAACGCTTTAAAAGCAGTACCAGAATACTCTAACCTGGGTGACAAAAATCATGCTGCTTTAAGGACATTTTCATAATTTTTTACACAAAAGGATTATACAAGGTTGTAGTTCCGGCACCACTACAACATTGGTTTCAACCCAAATTACTCACTAAAGTAAGTAAACATGGAAATAAGTCTCGAAGTTTCAACTTTTTATATATATAACAATGCTATTGATGCACTATAATGTCAAAATATTTCAATTGAGTGAGATTGCATTTCAAAAGACAACTTTTCACACAAGATCAAACAAAATTTTGAGCATTCATAGAATAAAAACATAGAATACTCTTACAGTGTTGCAATTCATGATACAGTAAATTCTCGATTATCCGGCATTCAAGTATCCGGAAAGCTCAACTAACCGGAAAAATTAGAAAATGAGTTTTTTCTAAAAATTTTACATCAGAGTGCCAGAATTTAGCGCGCCCGCATTGTTCCATTCATACGGGCAATCTATTTCTGGAATGCAACATCTGCTCCGCATGGAGGGGGCATAGAAGGAAAAAAAGCAATATACAGTACAGTGATGTACACAGATTTGTTTTTGGGGGGGGGGGGTTCAAAAGCAAAAGCGAGAACCAAAAAAAAAAGTTCCTCATCTTTCGCCTAAAAAACGAGACCTAAAAGCGAAATTGACAACAAAAAAAAAAGAGGTTAAGGGATAGAATCAGTACAAAAAAAAGGCTACAATCTCCCCCATTTCTTCCCATCATGCTCAACTATCCGGACTTTTCAGGTATCCGGAAATCAGAGTTTCCCAAGAATGCCGGTTAGTTAAGCTTTTACTGTAATGCATTGTTTCAGCATTTTAACAGTTCTTGACTTTCGTGCATTTACAACTTTCATCTAATAATTTATTATTTATTACAGGTTCATCACTCAATTGCTGACTGATTTCTATAAAAAAAATTTCAAAATTTACTATATGAAAAATATCGTGTTATTAAGATTAGTTAGTTTTATAAGTTAAGATTTCCTTTGTTCACATGAAATTTAAGATCAAGACAAAGCAAAATGACTACACCATTGAAATAAATGTAAAAATCATTTAAGCTTTCTTGATAATTCAAAAAGAATATAATTTATTTACGGAAGGATATTTGAAGTTATATTGTTAGCATAAATAATTTCATTACAATCAATAAGAAATTAATCTTTTATTAATTAAAAGTGGTCTTAATTGCATAATGATACATAGAATTATTTCAGATAAGTAGACCATTTAAAAATAAAGGAAACCTTCTTTAACGTTAGAAAATAAAATTCAAAATTCCTACCCCCCTTTTTACATTTGCAGGTATTTAAAATAACATTTTTGTGCATGCATTTTAGCTAGGTGCAAAAAAAAATTACATTTTACAATTCATAACAAAAGACTAAAATGAAAATAATTTTTTTGAAATGTGTTTAAGAACTTCAAATGCAATGAGTTCAGTTTAGTTAGATTAAAAACCCATTTCAAAGTTACACATGTATGGGAGAGACATACTAACTTTAAAACTGCAGTCAGATGACAAGAACACCACCTTAGTCGCTAAAGTCCAAATTTTTACGCCACATCAAAGCAAGGACATTTGACCCATGGCGACAGATTTAACATACATCACGGCCACACATGACAGACCAGGGTTCTTACTGATTTTTTAAATTAAAAATCAAGGAGTATTTAAGGAGTTTTCAAGGAGCATTTTCAAGGAATCAATATTTATGCATGAAAAAGGGTTCCCTTTTTAAGATACAAAAAAATTATATTAGAGTGTTTATAACGTTGTTAATAACTCAAATCAATATGGTTATATGTATTTCTTTTATAAGTTTTTACTAAGCTGATTTATCCAAGAATGCCATGTTAAATCTATTTATATGAAAGCAGAGTGGTGCCGCTTATGCAGTGCACAGTGATCCAGTATTTAAAATATAAAGGTGCAAAGAGACATGGATTTAGATATTAGAAACTGTTTTTTGGCATTTTCATTGATTATAAAATAGTATATGAAGAAAATAAAATTAACAAAATTTCTTGATTACTAAAACTAATTTAGCTAAAATTGATTAATAGCTATTTTCCTTCAACTCCACTATTAAAATATATGTACTTCACAACAAACAATACGTTAAAATTTAAAGAAATACAGTTAATTTTTTGAAATAATCCAAGAGAAATAACATTCGCAATTTGCACCATTCTATTGCTTTGGTTGGCACTTAAAACCAACTTATCAAATGTTGGATACTGCTAGGAGATGAACATCAAATCGTGGAAAGAGCAACGCAAAATACTGGGTAATTTATACGGCGGCGATTTAGAATCCTTTTTATCGGTGAAACGTAGTACACACTTAATAAAAGAAATGTTAAAAATTGAAAATCAAGGAGTTTCTAAGGAGTAAAACCCAAATTCAAGGAGTTTCCATAGTGCTTGAAAATGAAAATCGTTTTCAAGGAGATTTTAAGGAGTTTTCAAGGAGCGTACGAACCCTGCAGATCTTCAGGGGAATAAGGGTCTCAAACCAGCAGTCCTCCAATTCTGATGGTGTGAGCTTATCCTAAACCTTGTTTCAACGTTCCTTGCTCGAAGTATGGCTTATCTCTCAAGATAGGATCACAAAAAATCGTTTTTGCTCGTGGGTTTGTGGGATGGCTTGACCATTCCAGAGAAATGTTGGTAAACACTTGGATATCAAAGCGAGCAAGTTGATGGATGGAGACCTCAGTCCAGCTCTTACAGGGTGGCTACAGAAACTGTGAAAAAAAATTCCCTCACTTTTCCCCGGCTAAACTTACAATATTTCCCTGATTTACGGCTACTAATTATATTAGTGTCCTGGCTTTCTCCCTACTCAAAATCACTGTATGTGTTCAATATACATTATTAAAAACACTTTTACCAGTTATTAAATATGAAAAAAAATATGAAATTTAATTTTTTTAAAAACAGAATGAATATCCTAAAAAAAACTATCAAAACAGTATATTACATTTCTTATATGTAAAAAATACTGGAAATTTTAACAAAATACTTTGCTTCTAAAACTGCGTAAGAATTCTAAGAAACATTAAAACTACTCTTTGCAACACAAGTTAAATTATATTAACAGCAAAGGTTATTATGATCTTTGCTCAAAACTTTAAAACAGTTCAATAACTAATTAGTGTTATTTGCATGAGTACCAGAATAACATGTTGTAGCATAAATATAAAAATAGTATAATTATACGTGATAATAGTATAATTGCTCTAATAAAAAATTTATGCGATTATAAATAAATGTAATTTATTTTTTAAATTCCATTTACTATTACAAATAATGCTAGACATACGATACTAATTTATAGATAATAACTCAAGTAACAAATAACTATTAATTTTCCCTGATTTTTAAATATTTTTACGAATTTCCCTGACTTTTCCCAGATTGATAAAATTCCCTGACTTTTCCCTGATATCCCCGATTTCCCGGTTCTGTTGCCACCCTGTCTTATGGGCTGTTGTAGATTGTGTATGCATCATGGGAACAGTGCATATGGTCAAATTCCGAACGGCAATAAATCTCCAACGGATCATAAGTGGATCGTTGAAAAACTCACCATGGAAACGGCTTAAGGCTACCATGGAGTTCAGATGCAATCAAATTCAAACCATTTTAATCAATTTTGAACATCATAACATATCAGACAGAAATATAATGCCAAAAAAATCAAAAAGTAATTTCTTAAACAATAAAAACTCACTTGTAAGTAGTCTCTGGGACTAAACCTTCAATACAGATTTCAGGATTATCACCATCTGTTGTGTGCATGGTGTCTCCAATCTCAATATTGTAGCTGAGGATGGGAGAGCCATGGTTGTTGGGCTCTTTCCATGACAGGGCAATGGTGGACGCCCCAACTATGGTTTTGATGTTGGCAGTGGACACAGCTCCTGGAGACGAAGGTGGAGTTTGACAGGACACACACTCGCTGAAAGGACCAGCCCCAGCAGAATTCAAGGCCTGCATAATGGAAAAGTCGAATAAGATAAGTCATTAAAAATCAGTAGACAATCTTTTTTAAAAACTTTTTTTACATAAATATTAAAGATTTTTTTAAATATAGTAAAATATCAAAAAATAAAGATTACTTTCTAATCCCTTGGATTACCTCAAAAATAAATCAAATGGAAAAAAACAAAAAATTTCAAAATGACATCTTAACTTTAAAATCCGGCTAAGTAGCAAAACTGATCGTTTCAAAATACCAAGACTAGCATTTTTTGACAATTTTATTCAGGAAAGGGACGACAGGCAATGAGTAAGATGAGCTTATTTCTGGAGTTTTTTTGTTAGATCATACTAAGTAAAATGTAAATATCTCCCCTCTCCATTTCTCACTTCACCCCTATTTTGGCAGAATCAACTCCTCCTGGTGCATGCACAAAAGCGTGGAGGGCTCAGGAATCTGAAAATCATCTATATATTCCTGTTGAAAACTGTTTAGTGGTTTGGGAATACTAATTGACTTGCTAGACAAAGCAAAAAAGAAACAAAATGTGATCGATTCAGCCACAGAAATGAAAATGTAACTTATCAAATGAGGATGATGGGCATTAATTAGTTAAACTGTACAAACATCTGTATCCAACGTGATTAACCTTTGGATGACCCCAATGCCAGTTTCTGCCGAATATGTAATTTAAAAAAAATTATAGTGCCTTCCGTATTTTTATAGCAGAGTTTTACACTATTTTACTATGAATTCTGAAATTGCTTGCCCCATGAAAAAATAAATACATAAAAAATACATTTTGGCACATTATGCATTGTGTGTCCTAAAACACTCGGCAAAAAACTACCAAGAAATGTGGCAAGTGCAATCGATTTGTTTGCAAAAATCATGTCAATAATATGCCAAGAGTGCAATAATCAAAATGATTAATTAAGTTCAATTGAACATTTTGTATATGAATTCCTAATCTTAATGTGAATTAATCAGCATTATATTTTTGAAGTACTTTGTTGCAACTATTGCATTTTATATTTTTTTTTATGGATGCAACTCAAATATATATTATTAAATGATTTTAAAAGCTAAGTTTTGGGTTTTATTTGATATGGTAAATAAATATGCGATTTTTAACAATGGGGTCACTGAATGACCCCACATGACCTTTCACATTTCAAATTTTCTCCTGGTCATCCGAAGGTTAAATGCTTTGTTTCAAGTTAGTGGAAGTAAGTGCTTTGAGTGTCTTTTTTTAAGACTTTACACCACTTGTTAGTCACAAAGTGCATGCACTATTAATTTTTAATACTAGACGCAAACTGAAAATATAAAAAAACATAAAATGAAATAAAATACACACCTGTACTTGAAAATGGTATACAGTGGCAGGAATCAATGATTTCACTTCAGTAGAACACAGAGGTCCTGAATGTACCTGAAAAGTGAGCA
>BGPR01005131.1:7758-62648 GCA_013235015.1 Araneus ventricosus
CGTTTTTACCTCTTTAATAAAAAGACATATGCACAGGATGATTAGAAAAACGTGGCCAAACTTTAAGGGTAAGACAGGCATACGATAAGCATCCAAAATCACATAGGAACATGGGTGCGCAAACGCTGTCTGGAGGCAGCAGTGGTATTTAAAATAATACAGAGTGGGCCAAAATACCAATATCTTTCTGAATCTTAATGATATTTAACTGAAATTTTTACATAAGTTGCTCTGTATATCTGTCTTTGAAGTTATGATAGAAAAATTATTCTACGTTTCGCACATACGCAATAAAAAAATATTTACTACAAATGCTCATAGTTTTTCTAATATTCAAGGTATTTACTTCAAATTTTAATACAATACTTTTCTAACATATTGTCAAGTATTCTGTAAATTTCTTATAAATAGTTTAAAACTCTGCAAGATATAAACAAAAAAAAAGAGGAAATTTTTTTGATTTTTTGAGAAAACTTTTACATTCTCCCGAATATTCGTGCTATTTTTACTAAAATCCATGTAAATATTGCGCACATCACACAAAAAAAAATTGACGAAAGTTTCAAAGCATCATTAGCTTTCAGTGAGGCAGGTTAAAAAAAAATTCCTTTTTCGACTTCATCAATTTTTGGTTGGTCCCGTATATGTCCTCGTAACCGAATCTTCAAGATAAATTGTGAGTTAAAATCTATTTTTTATATGGTCGATGCTCCAGGAGATATTCGAAAAAAATGCGCAAATTTCAAAAAAGTCAGCAATTTCGGCCATCCCTGTCTTATTTTAAATACCATCTGCTGCTTCCAGATGGTGTTAGTGCACTCATTGTTCCTATGTGATTTTGGAGGCTTATCGTAGGCCTGACCTATCCTTAAAGTTTGGCCACAATTTTTTTTTGAATCACCCTGTATAAGATTTCATTCCTTTGCCCAGAATATGAACTAAATTGCATCAAATTTCATTTCAGGCTACTGCGTAGGTGAACATTTCGGAAGAATACCCGTTGACGGTTACGGTTATGACGACGAAAAGTGCGAGAAAATCTTTTGTGTCCAGGGAGGCATCATTGGTATCGTGTAAGTCTCATCTATATACAAGATACCAACTTAAATTAGGTACACCCCCTTAACTTCAGAACGACGGCAACTATAGTCATGAAAGTGGTGTCTAAGTCGAGTTAAACGGTTATGCGCAAAACCATGAGACAGTTTACAGCACCTATAGTGGAAAAGTTTGGAGTTAGCATTCTTATCTCTAAAAATGTGCAAGAAAGAGACAAAATGTCAATTATAAAGTTGTAGAGCGTTGTCAATTTAGTACAAAAGATGCATTGACCAAGAACAAAACGCTTAAAACACACCCCTATTAGCACAAGATATTTTACGATGTCTCCAGGATATTGTTACGATATTCTGAATGTTGTACAACATTGTTAAGATATTGTATGGATACTGTAGAATATCTTGTGCTCATAAGGACATTTGTATGTTCTTATTTTCCGAAATTGTGTCGTCACAAGACATGGACAAAAGGAGAAAATGTTATTTTTTGGACAAAAAAAATGGCGTTGATAAACTTTTTTCCCGTGGGAATTACTCAAACAGAAGGTGTATGCTACCTTTCCGCCAACATTGCAGGACTTTCTTTGACGTATCACCTTTGCCTGTGCGAGCGCACCAATTCATATGCTAAAAAGTGTACAAAGTGAAATTCAAAGAAGGGCCTAAGTCTGTTTTATAGCTGACGTAGAGCAGTTTGAACACCTAAACTGAAGGTATCTTCTGATAACTAGTTATTTTTCTCTTTTTAACACGTTTCGTGACGCAACAGGTTCAGAAATTGCGAACAAACAAATGTATTTTGTTCCTAGCAATAATGTGCACAAGGGGTCTTTTTTATACTGAATCGATAAAGCTTTTCTACTTTGTAATTAACATTTCCCCCGTCTTGTACCATTTTTGAGATATGATTGCTAACTCCAAAGTGTTCCACCAGGTGGCGCTGTAAGTGGTTTTTATCGCGTGGCGTGTAGTCATTTTATTATACCTAGACACCACTTTCTCATGAAAGCCATCTGCCGTCGTTCTGAAAATAAAGGGAGATGTAAGGGATTTAATTGGGTGCCCTGTATATAAAGCAGAGTGTGTGTGTTCCTTATACAAATATGTAGATTTTTTTTTATTAAATTTGGCACATGTGCTCTTCAAAATATGAGAAAGATCACTGTCAACTATTCAAAGCCCAAAAGTTAAATGTTCAGTTAATTAAAAATTAAGCAAAATTGCGGTGTTTTTCCGCGATATCTACCGAAAATATTAACCCACAAAAACTATTTTCACAAACTTAAAAGTTCAATAGATTAATTTTTCAGTAACGTAAATTTCATTTCCATACAAGTTTTTTCTAAGTTTAATTAATTTTTCAAAATTTTCATTTTTTAGTAATGTCTATCCTATTTTCAAGCTATTTTTTAAAATTTAAGCTTTTATTATTTTTAAAAATGTTGTCCTATTTATATAGCAACTATAACGAGCTCACAGAGTATATAGCTAACACGATAACTGAAACAATGAAAAATCTTGGTGTAATATGTAATTTAGAGTACATTTAAAAATTTATTAAAACTTAAGGAAAAAAAATACACTGAAATAAAATTGGTGGCACTAAAAAGCTTATATTTTGAATTTCAAAGAGCACCCAAAATAGTTTTTATGCGATAATATGCCATTGAATAAAACGATTAATTTTAAATTAACTATAATTCCAATAAAAAGTTTGGAAAACACTGTTTTTAGTGAGCAGCTTCTTCCCAAGAAGTAACTGGTGGCAAATTTGGTAGCTCTATGTTCAACTGTCTGCCCTCTAATGCGTTTTATAGGATTTTGGTATCGTGCATGTCGCATGCAAGAATTTACAGACACCATTCATTCATTCAATACCCAGGAAAGTCGACTGAACACTACCGTTTTAGAGTGCAGGTTGACTCTAATTTTAATAAATTTTTCAAAATTTTCTTTGTTTAGTGATGTCTATTTGATTTAGTGATGTTCTCCGGGAGGATAACATCCAAGCAGACAGATAAACATGTTGAAAATGGATACAAAATGTACATCATATACTGAAGGGAGATTTAAATTTAAAAAATTTAAACTTTGCCAATTAAACGAAACAAAAGAAAAATTAATGCAAATTTGGTGCCCGTAGAAAAATTAAATAAAAAAATACAAGTTACAGATAACAAATATAAAACGGAGATTTCACACTAAATTAAAGAAAAGAAAACGGCACAACATAACTGAAACAAAGAAACAAAAGAAATCCAGGACAAAAACAATTTACAAAACCAAATAAAGGGCAAAAGATACAAAAATAAAATTAAAAAAAAACCAATTCACAAATTGGAAAACATCAAAATACAAGGTTAAAGAAAATAAAAAATATATATAAAAAAATAAATTTATAATTTAAAAAATACATAGCATATTAGTAATTGGCCGAAGCATTCAGTCTTCTAAATCTATTTAAAAACATAATGCGTGTCTGTCTGTAAACAATATCACGTTTCAATGTGTTCTTTACTCCCTCTTGCAGGTGCAGTCCGGCGCAAATAGACATGCCCGGATGTCGCCTTGTTGCCAGACCCGGGCACTACCCGAATTGCTGCAGGATCCACGTGGAGTGCGACGACGAGAACGAATAGACGATCCGCCACCAGACGAAATATCTTAACGACAAACTAAGACGATCTTCTCTTGTTTAACATCCTCTCTATGGAAAACGCTTCTGCTATTCAATAAACCTTTCCATCCCTTGCAATTCTACGATGCATCTGTTTCATTTCACTTTCTGCAATTCCGTAGCAGAGATGTTTTATGTTTTAATGTCAGTAACTTTTTAGAATCATAGAAGCAATGCAACGACACCGCGAGATCTTACATCATCGTTACATATAAACCACAAATATAAACATTAATAACAGTGAAGCAGTGAACAGACAAATTATACAGGGGAAAGAGGGGTAAGACTAAGACTCGAAGGCCTGTTAGAGCTAAATTATTGGACAAAGGGATTAGATTTTATTAAAATATTCTTTGTTAACCCTCTGAGAGTCCAACTATTTTGAGCTTTTAGCTATCAGATTAGAAAACCTAGGTTTTAAAGTAAATTAATCGATCATTTTTGTATTTACTTATATCTCTGAAATCTTAACAATACTTTAACCGTGATTGTTTAAGAAAATATAAATATAAATGAGAGCTATCTGCTTTTGAACTGAACGTGAAAAACGGAAAAAAACGTTTTTAAAATATATCTTTCCAGAAACATCATAGTTTCATTACATTTTTATGAATGATATTTTTATAAAAAAAAGTCAGACCACCCGGTTTTACCCTACTAATGGGGTAAAACCGAGTACACACGTTAACTTAATGGGAGATGAGGGAAACTATATTTTCAGTGGAAAAGTGCAGTCATTTTTATTTTATATGACAATTTAAGAATTTTAGTTAGAAAATTTACGTGTAAAGCAGTTGTCTTCTTCCTCCGCGCCACCGCTGCTTTCGTGGGCCCAGCTAAGATAGTTTCTACATTGGATCGACCCATCTCACTTATTTAAATTAGAAACTATATCATTAAAATATAAACAAGCAACGTCTGATGTGTTTTTATCGCCTTCACATAATCATTAATATTGTTTGGCCCGGTCTTGCGGCACTTGGCGTACCCGGTTTTACTCCGAGTGTGGAGATTATGGAAAACGAAATAGAACTGCACAACTATAGAATTAATTCTTATTTTTTGATAGGATATAAATCCTTAGTAAACATGTTACCACCTGGACTAAATATGGTTTTGATTCTCTAATGATTATTAAGTAAGGATAGCTTAAAGACAAATATTATTATTTAGTTAGAGCTAACGTCTTAAAACAGATAAACTTTCACAGACGCAGCAACAACACGGCCACTATGACCGTTTCTTCTTCTTGACTAGTGGAGTATAATTCAGGACATGTCCACTAGAAAGAAGAACTAAATAGCGCCAGTATCAGGGTACCCAGTTTTACTCCACTCATCCCTACTTGTGACAAACAAACTATGCGCTAAAGGTTAAGCCGTATTCTCTTTCCACTTCTCATTTTATTTAGAATTTTAAATAAGAAATAATATTAAATAATAATGTCTAAAATCGAAGAGATCATAGAAGAAAATAAACTTAATAATTAAAAAAAAAGAGTGTGTGTGTGTGGGGGGGGGAAATAAACGTTACTTGTTACCCATTTGTCCCGGTAAGTCCTTTAACAAGCTCAAATTTCTTCATATGTCTTAATAAATGATTATGAAAAATCATTTTTAACTGTATTTCACAATAAGCCAATTGTGTACATTCAAGCTGGTTTTAAAATTTTTTAATAGCCTTAAAAGTACTATCCTTACTTCCATTACATAGTTAATATTTAATTAAGAGTATCTTATATTCCATTATAGTTTAATATATTCCGATGTGGTTCGTTTTTCCATTTTAAGATTGTAGAAATGCTTTTAGCTCTTAATTCTCGGTGACGCAATGAAGCAGTCTTCTAAAATGCAGTCTTTTAAACATAACAAAATAAAAAAAATTATTCCTTCTTTTTGTACTATTTAATTATTATATAAGCTTACTTATTGCGTCATAACACTATTCCTGATTCAAAAATTATTTGAAAATTTCTGAACTCCTTTCAAAAAGGTGAAAAACGTGAGCGAAAAACTATGCCTATTTAATCAGCAGCATGATGATAACAAAGACTATCAAGAGTTTCAGCGATAAATGCAGGACTTTTGCCATCGTTTCTATTTTTTTGTATAGAACTATTAAGGTGAAACTGTTTCGTCATTATTTCTTTAGTTAATAACTAAATCTATATAAATAAAAGTAAAATTAAAAACTTTGACATTTTAGTAAAGGCTCCCCTGCAAATTTCTTTGAATTATAAACATAAAAAATTAAAATTATAAAATGCATTAAGCAATTAAAAAATTTTGAAATACTAAAAACAAAATAAAAACTATAAAAAAAACTTTATAAAAAACAACAAATTCTTAGGTTTTTAGTTAGTGTATCCCTCACTAGATGGAGATAGGTGCGCACACGTATAAACAAAGTTCACTCTTGAGCGTCGTTTTCATTCCACAACAAAGAGAGGTAAAATACTTTAAGCCCTTTTTTCGAGACCAAGTTTAAGAGATTGCTTTGAATTTCTTCTTTGTGGATAAATGTTTTTCTTCCTTATTTTTGTTTCCAGTTTTTCCCGAATGGATTCAGACCTCAGAAGAAAATTAAATTTCGACCTTAAAGTCATTTTTCCTCGACAGGAAACCTATTCTAATTTTGAATCTGCATGGCTGGAAGCCTCTGATGACATCATCCATCAGTATCTTCTCCATCTTCGTTCTTTTTCATTCTTTTTTTGTAAAATTAACGATTTGTTATTTGTGATAGATAAAATTATCGGAAGAATACTAGATTCAGAGTCTATCAATAGGATAACACTGTAGTTAGAAGTATGTTTTACTCTTGGTCACGGGCAAACAAAATATTCATTCTAAAAGAATAAGGTCTAATTCTAAGAATCTAAGGTCTTAGAATAATTCTAATAGAATAAGGTAAGAATACACGTCTTCATAGTACACATCCAAAAAGGCGTCCGAGCTATGAGTGAGCACGCATTACCATGCAAGGTGGTGCCCCTCATTCAGAATAGTCCATAGAAAATATGAGAAGTAAATAGCATGAGAGTGGAATTGCTCCAACAGTGGTCACATTAAACATTTATACATTCTTAAATTTAAAAAATGTTATTTTTGATGTAATTCGTCCGAAAAGTTTGTAAGTTCATTTGTTTTGTAAATGCTATTCTTTTGGGTATTGTAATTCGCATTCTTTCGTAAACACCCTGTATAAGAGAAAATTGAGGGCATAACAGTCCCGCCTGTTTAATTAGATATTCTCAATTTTTTCTTATTTAAAGTTTAAAACATCATATATCAAATACTTAAATTCCTGATGTTTGGAGATTTGCGTAAGAAAATATTCGTTTAATATTTTATCGATTTATTTAGTTTGCATTTATTAAGATATAAAAAACATCCAAACTTTCATTTGACTTCACCTTGCTTTTTATCTTATAATATCGAGCAAAAAAGTAAGCTGAAATAAATAACTAATTTTCTTCTGAAATGGCAATGAAAAATCTAATGGCAATTAACTAGAAAAATAACTGCTCCAATAAACAAGGTTAATTGAGCAAGCGAAGGAAATTACAGCACTAGAAAAATGATTAAATGATTAAATAATAATGACTTGTCGATTTCCGAATGGTCACTGAATTGTACTAACAGAAAAAAATTAATCGTTTGTGTCCTAGTTATATTTAATGAAGCTAGTATATAATGAGATTAAAATGGGTAAGTTATTTGTGTTTCATGAAAGTTATTCTTTAAGAATTGCACGAATCGTTGATAAATACGATCAAAAGTAAAACCATTGCTGCGGCCAATGTAGCAGAAATAAATATCATTTATTGGATTACTGCTGCGAATGCTAATGAAAAATCCTTTACGTATGAAAGGAGAGAACTTATCTGTGAAGATGAAGTGTTAGGTTGTTCGTTCAGGTATGAGATTTCACTGATTTAATTCGCGTGTCGCTTCAAAGCATCTTTCTTTTGTTATGTCTAGGGTATTTATTATTTAGGAGATTAAAATTAACAGAAAAAAATCACTGATATTGCCCATACATATGCGTATCTGACGAAACTGACAAAGAATCGTAAATATATTTACTTAGAATTTTCTATTTATATCTAGAAATTTTAAACGCTGTATAGAATTAATTAACTTATAGCATTATGTAATCAAGAATGCTCTTCATAATTCACATAATTTATTAAATATGGCTTTTCAGATGCAAAAAGTAAGAAAAATCTCAGATTAAAATTTTTTTTACAAATAAGGAACGGATTTATTGTTGCTAAAATATTCACCTTAATATCAGTAGATCGAAATAAACAAATTCAGAGGTAGTGTTTTTGCGATGACCTTAAAGTCTAGGAAATTTTAGAATTTAAAATTCGCTGAAAATTCTTATGTTTTGCTGTTTAGTCATTCCTTTCGTTTTATAGATTATTTTACAAATTTTATGCTCATCTTTTTTAACCAGAAATTTTTATTCATAAAAATGAAATTATGATAGTTAAGTTTCGAGCTACAGTTCGAGAATAAAATTTGAAATGCATTTAATATAACACTCTCAATGTATTATAATCTTTATTAAACTAAGCAATATTTTTTCAAATTGAATTGCTACCACTTATAATTTAATATGTAAAAAGAAGAAAAATTAATTTTTCTCTATTCTTTACTTTCAGTGTTTTTCGATACGCGAGATAGAATATTATAAATAGAATTCTTTTGAAATTTTTTTGCAAAAACAACTGCATCTGATATTTTGGATTTTGGAGTAGGTTCCCCAATGTACAACTGTACCCAAGTTTTCATTGCTCTGAAGCGTGGCAAAGAAAGCGTTATAGAATTTCAATAAATTTTTTATTGAAATTCAACTATCATGAATCTTTCGAAATGAAATGCATCTGATCTCAACCAGAGGCTTATACTCCAACTCATGCTATATTATTTTCTCCCCATTAATAAAATTAATTTATTTCTTCTCCTTCCAAAAGCAGATTTTTAAAAAATCGCTATTTAGATGCAATGCTTGCAAATAATCCTAAACACTTTTGAAGCGAAGCGCATTGCTATTTATATTCAACTACAAAAAAATTGAATTAAATTCAACTCTACAGTAGCATGAGGTAATCATAAAAAGCCTACAGAAATAGCGGAATCTAATTAAATAGTAAGTAGATTACTGCCTACCTGCGTAAATAGCGGGAATCGCCGGAGGATTAATAAAGTCCATATACATTTATATAAAGCGACGATTTCTACAGTGAAGCAGGATCCAGAGTTCCAGATTTAACTTGGTACTTTCACTAATAAGGTACCTTGCATATTCTTATAATATGTCTTAAAATAAGTTTAATGATGCAAACATGTCCACAGCTTTAGTTATATTTACGTCCCGTTTTGAAGCAACATGAGGGCTATTTTGGAATGGACATTGTAATATTTAACTGCGGTCAGATGACGAGGACGACACCTGAGCTGGCACCCCCTCTTCAGACTTCCGCACCACAACAGATGGAGGACGTCTGGCCTCCTACTTATGATTTAACGTAAAACAGGCCCACATACAATGCGGGTTTTTGTTGGATTTGGGTTTAGAACCTGGAACCCTCCGGCCCCAATGCCGAGACCATACCACTAGGTCATCGTGGAAGGAGAGCGAAAGACCTGTGCTGATAGTAGTAAAAGTAAACGGAGAGGGACTCCCTTCAGACGGACACAAATAATTGCGTTTAATTCCCGTTGATCCAGTATTCAAGCCCTTTATAATTCTATTTCTTAAAAATGACAAGATACCGGGTGTTTAATAGATTTTCGCAAATAATAAAACACTTACTTCTTAGAGTTTCAAAATTTTATTTCCTATGCTAAAAATACTTATTGTTGCGTTACTAATATGTTGACCAAAGCAATGGACTTACCTGAAGGTTTGCACAAAAACATGTATTACATATTACATAGATCTTCGATTTTCGGAATGTTGACACACATGCGTCCTCACCAAATTCCGGATTAGTTAACTTAGACTTACTAGCAGGCAACTCCATCCGTTTTCGGAGGAAATGGGCACTAAAAATGCATACAGCGAAGAGTATCTGTGCTATAACATTAGTTTGAAACGAACTTTGCCGTTTGTTTTGAATTTTGTAGCATTGAAGTCATTTCTAACAGAAGTGTGATGCTTATGATGCTTTAAAGGGTTAAATGACAGGAAAAGGCAAGTGGTTTTAAACAGCCCAAACAATTAAGGAAATCGAAGTGCACTGAATTTTAACCGTGAATATCTTGGCTGAAAAAAATATTACTGGTATAAAATATATAAAAACATACCAAAATGTCATTAGGAAATATTTTCTTCAAGCAATTCCTTACTAAACCAGTTGAAAAACCACAACGATGTGAGCAAAGATTTTCCGAAATCTGTATAAAGTATTGAAGAAATACAACACTGGTAATTCAATTGTAAGAAAAACCTACAACAGCAATTGCAAACAAAGGGGATTGGCCTTAAAATCACTTAGCCTTAAAGAATTTGCTGATAAAAGATAGAAAAAAGGACAAGAGAAGAAAAACCCAATAAGAAAAGGAAGAAAAACTAATAAATTCTAAAAACAGGGGATGAGGGTTTTAGTACTTTATCCTCATTGAAACTCTATCTCAGTCCAAAGAAAAGCTCTTAGGAGGCGGGGATCCAAGAACAGTTGCTCGGAAGAACTACTAGTATCGAAATAAACACCTCGTCGTCAATTCTTAACGATCGGGGCCACATTTTCTTCCTTGTTGGCCACCTGACAGCCCTAATTGATGGAGCATTGAGGAACTAATGGAGTTTGATGGCCGGCATTTGTCTTCATCGGGGGACGTTCGCTTGTTACTTTGCTCGGGGCTCAACCTGCACCTTGTTTCGGACATCGCTGATGTGAGAAGGTCAGGCTAATGGACACAGATGGAAATCAATGTGACACGTCATGTGTTTTGGTGCGTCTGTAAAAGGATTTATTAAACCACGTTTAATGGATCTTTAGAGCTGGGGTAAGAACGTATAGGTTGGAATTAAGAGTAATCGTATTTAAACATTTGAGAAAGATACTGAAGTCAGTTTTTAGATAGTATAGGACTCGGAATTGAATTCAGCAGTATTTTATCAACTAATAGCAATTCTTCAGTTACGTTTCTTGTGGATACAGTTCTGAAAAAAATATGATAGTAATATTATTCGATATGATCAAATATTTCTACTATAATGTAATTAATGGAGTATTTTAAGCCATTTTAATGATATTTTTTTTTATTTAGGCACGGTGTTGTAACAGATAATGTTTAGTATCATAATTATTGTTTAAATTCATTGAAAGTGAAAATAAATTGAATTTAAATATTTTGAATAGTTATTAAAATAATTGTATAATATCTGGATTTATTTGTTTCTTGTTTGTTTAATTTAGATTAACAGCACATGCGTTTCGGAATACGTATCAATCAGGCCTTAATTTCTGAAATATGTTAGCAATAACCATCATATACTAGTAACACAAACAAACAAAATAAATTATTCACTGCGACATCGAACTCTTTAACTTTTTTGACATTTTATGATTCCTTATGTAATAAATGGGGAGAAGGACACCTCTTGCAATTTGTTTCATTTCAATACCCACACGCTTCTACGGCATTTTATTTCATTCGTCTTGCGATTTTATAAAACAACCCGTTCCATTTATTTACAGAGTCCGTCAGTGTTTTATCTGATGGTGTAAAATATGGGGCGGAGAATCAAATATGTGGAGAGCAGCGATTGCCTTGTGGTTAGATATCGGTTTCAAAATCGGTGGGTTTAATGTTCGAAACCAAATTCTACTAAAGAACCGTATTTTTCGCCTGTTCCACGTTGCTGTAGAGTGTTTGCAGTCGAGAGTGAATTGTCCTCTCACTGATGTGGTGCGCAGGTTAGAAGAGGGGTTTCTGGTGCAGGCATCGCCCTTGCCATCTGACCACCATTCAAAACTACGTGGTCTGTCCCAAAATAGTCCTCATGTTGTTTCAAAAACTATGACTAAACTAAGTTACCAAATATATGATTTTCGTAGGTTGTCTTTACAAAATAGTTGCTGTTGAGCCCGCATATTTATATCCCAAAAACTGAAAAACTATACCGAGATTTCAAAAATGCCATTTTTCAGTTCAAGATAAAATCCTCACTACACAGACAGCGCTTTAACTATTGTCAGTGACAAATTTATGGTACTGGGGAGTGGGTTACGTGCTAGTGTATCATAAGGCTCAATTATATAATGCTGGAAATGATCCTTATTTTCTCAGAGGAATTAACTAGTTTAATTTAGGAATAAGTCAGATTCTATGCAATGAAACAATAGGAGAAACAGGAGAGTTATTGAAAATCTAATTTTTAATTTAAAAAAATCTTTCATTTCGATGTTCAGTTTCACTTAACATAACCTAAGCTAAATAGTTAAAAGCAAGCTAAATAAGAATGAAGTGAAGGGATGTCACTAACTATGATATCAGATATTCATCCATAAGATGTCAATAACCGACTTTGCACTATTCATTTTCAATATATTGCAAAGTACACTTTCATGGAACTCTTTATTCAGCTTAAAATGGAGTAATTACAATTTGAATGAACAATTTTTACTGTTTTTTTGATGAATTAGTTGTACAAATATTGCCTTAAAGGTGGCAGTAGCTATTTTATTCATCCTATGTTTAAAACGAAAATTGTTTAATTTCCTGGTGCTCTTTCTACTACACTAAGTCAGATACCGATATGATATGTATTACTTCACGCACTGATGATGCTTTCGTTCGTAGATTTTTATGTATTATATATAGTCTGTTTTAGTCTTTTAGGACTTTCTGTAGACTCAGTTACTAAAATTATATACATGATTCCAGAAACAGAAGTGTTTTTGGTCATTGTGTCAATGTGTTCATTATATCAGCCTTGTTAATATTCGTATGGAGTGATTAATGGAGATATTCTTAGATATCAAACTGCCATATGTAAGTAATTTTGTTACTGATTCATATTCGTGTCAAAATGCAATGATAATCCGCATCTTTTATTTATCCGCTTTTTCTTACATCGGCAGATTTCCAAAACTACTATGAATTCGATTATAATGATACGTAGTTTAAAATGATACATACTTTTTCTGACACGAGTTTTTCTTGCATTCAGTCAATATTTTAGACCTTAATGACGACATATGACGTGCCTAAGGAAGAAATATATTTAAATAACTATACGACTCGCATATATTTGGTGAAAGAAATTTATTATTACGAATCTGAAATATTGTTTCTCTGCTATGTTAGTCTTATGGCAGGAAAGATAGTTTTACAGAAATTTTTACTGAAGGCAAGTCAATGACCCCCGACCCTTGCGAAAAATTTGGTGACTTTGTCGACAAAATGAAGCTTCTAGAAAATGCAAGAATTATGGTCCTATTTATACTAGGAATGGAGAACCTTCCAGAGAATTCTATGTGATGTCATGCCCTGTCGGAAAAGCTATGAATACTGAGGAGCTCAAACAAATGAATCAATCTCTCTGTGGGGATTTATCCGTAGTGCAAGCTGGTGAGCTGATAGACACTGAGTGCTATTGAAAGTGCTGTTACTGATATTTATTAGCGATCTGCTGTCTGCTTGTGTTATTAATTTTAAAAAAGTGCTGTTTAGTCTTGTTACTTGTGCTACGTGTTTTACTGGAATATTCGTGGAATAAAGCCTCATTTTTTATTATTCTGCTTGTTGGACTACATTCACGTACACCCACCGGACGATTTTCGTAATAGTATATGCAATTAGAATACGGAAATGTAGAAATTATCAAAAGTATAAACTTTCGTATGTTAATTACATTTAATGTATTGCAAACTTATTAATTGAATGAAATGCTTTCTTGGATTACAAAGCGTTTCATCGGACGTCTATTCCATCGAAATATCCATAAAGTATTGCACCATCAATTTATGAATTTGAATTTTGGGTAAATTAGATATAACAATAAGAGCAGAAGAATGTTTACAACTAAAATCAATACCGAAGAAGTTTTCGATTTAAATCCGAGTGTCAAATTAAATTAAAAAGTTGATACTTAAAAAGCTGTCGAGACCTTGTAAACATCCTGTGACATACAATATATAAAGAGAATCAAATTTAGTCTGAAAGCAAGTGCATCAGGAATATTTCTTCAATTTCACTGCTTTCATGTTTTTAATAAAGGAGAGATAGTTTTCAAAATGGATTCCAATTTTTTGTAAATACTTTTCTGTTTCAATACATTTAGAATAAAATACGAAGAATCCGATCTCTCTCGAGAAGCAATTTCCTTGTCGTATGGCAGAAAGTAGCATCTTCTGGTGGAAGAGTCGTTCCATCTTTTCTACGAAAATATCTTCCTCTTGATCCTGAAACTTTACGCACCTCGGTTATTTGATCCAACTTTCACTTCATCAAATATGTCCTTTTATTCCGAAAGTTCTATTACTTTTTCATGAAATTCTGAGAATAGTTCTTGCAGTTATTCTATCTCTTCCCCTTGACTTATTTTTGTGCTCTTTTTACTAAAAGAACGTTTCTTTGTATTTGAAATACATCGATGAGAAATTTGAGAGGGCGAGGGACTAAAAAAATCTAATTTAAAATATCTCCCCGACTAAAAAGAAATCAAAGTACTTTGATATTTGAATAAATATTTGAGAAAAAAATCTTGCGATATTGGGAAATTAGGGCTTGAAATAATGCTTAAAAAAGAAAATTACATCCTAAACATATTGAAAGGTTAAACGTGAAGTTAGTTTACTTTCCGTTTAGAAGTTCCCACGAGTCCGTGGAACTTCCATCACGAGTAAGTGGATGCGAAGCCACCAGATAAGTAAATGAGGTCTCCGTTCACCTGCGAGTACAATAATGGTGGGGGTCGAATTACCCCTCCAGTAACAGTACGTACCTCCTACGGGAAGGGTTAGGCCGTGGCCAGCGATGACTATTAGGACCTCGGCCTCAGCACTGGTGCCATTGCAGCGGCTGTCATTCAATTCATCCCGGATACTTAGGCAGGGTGGTAATTATATTATGGTTTCAGTTTAAAAGCTACACGAGGATTATTTAGGGAGACATTTTCCAAGTTTGCCGATGGCGTGAACGACACCTGAGCCGACGATCTATCTCCCAAACTTGCATGCCACAACAATTTCACCTCATTTGGGCCACAATATTAGGTCGCCCACCAAGGCTTAACCGACCTAATGACGCTGCGATACAACCGGAACAAATAAGTGCGATCAGTGCCCAAGACGACTTTGAATCACGCTTTCTGACCATGGTTGATTTTTACACCACTTAATGGCGCCACTAGAGCTATAGTGACGTTAAAACTCAAATAGATTATTTTACCCCCATCTTGTGTAGTCCAGTGTGGTCATGTGGTTAGTGCTCCTGCCTGCCAACTCTATGAAGGTGGGCTCGAATCCCATCCAGGATGAGTTTGAAGTTTTGTCACAATCTGCATCGACATCGTAAAAGTAACTTGAATTACAAATTAGATTAATTAAATTAATTGAAATTAATAATTAAGCTTTGATTGCAGAAATCTGAAGGTATTTGGAACATACTTTTCTTCAGATATTCTACATTTTTTTCTGCCGAAAATCTGAAGAAAACATGTCCCAAATACCTTCTGATTTTCTGCAGATTTTTTTTCAGCTAGGTTGACGGATTTATAATGCGCCAGACACGTATACATAGCGTTTCTCTTAAGGAATAGGTCTCCTGTCACGAAACCGAGACTCTGCTACCATGCCACCGTGGTCCGGCATTTGAATGAATGTCATTTCTGGATGTAAAGATGTACAAAAAATGAAACATAGTTTTTTAAAACAGAAAATAATAAATGTATACAGGTTATCTTAAAAATGTGGAACAAGCGTTTATTTCCTTACGTAATGCTCCTAGATATAATTCAAAGTTTCATCAAATAAGGTGGGAGTTTATTTGAAAACACTTCGACTTCTTTGGAGATTGATAATAAAGATTTTAAAAAAAATTTAAACGGCTCCCATAGTGTGAAAATGTCAGTAAGTAAAATACTTTACATACATTCATTTATGAGCATACGAAATTCCACGCGTCTATCTGCAAAACTTACAGAGATATTAGAAGGCAAATTTATTGACCTACATCACTTTTTTCATACCTCTGACTGCTGTTTGAACGAGTAACTCGATGTTTGGGGGGTAATACATATATTTGAATAAGTTACTAAAACGGCGGAATCAAGAAATAATAATGAATTTATTAAATTTAAAAAATGACCAAATAATACATTAATTGAAGCATTCACAAAAATAGTTCAAATTGTGGACCGTCAACAACTATCCAAGGAAGTGGTAGCTCATCTACTCAAAAACAAGCAGTGCTACAAGAATATTAATAGAATACGATTGAAATAAAATTTTTCAAAAATAACTTTAAATAAATGAAATATGTAATTGTAATTATCTGAATTGTAGTTTAGAAAATTTCCGTCGCATCTTTTTCGGCCTGTGACTTCTAAAAAGAGAAAACTAGTATGTATTAACCATCCAAGTTCCCATTCAGGTACCATGAAAGTGCATCCTAAACCTAGAAACAGCCAATGAAAGAGAATTCGAAGAAATACAAATCAAGAGCTCGAAGGCGAAAATTGGGTGAGATTGAGATGACAGAAATAGAAGGAAAGAAAAAAACAAGAGCATTAATTGGCCTAGAGCAAAACAAGAACATCCGAAAATCCAGTTCTGGCTAAGTTCAAAGACAGAAAGAATAGCTTTTCGCCTTCGCCCTTCATATGACTTAGTTGTGAGCAATGAGCGGATTCTGGTACTTTCTAAAACTGTGTGGTATGCAACCTCATCCTATATCTCTCTTACTTGTTGATTCTTTTTCTTTCTTCTTTTTTTCCTCTTTTTTTTATTACTTTTCCACTTTCGTTAAACTTCGAACTCTCAAAGTGAAAAAGTAAGCAAACAATATTAATAGCGAAAATCCGAATTTTCAAGTAATTTTTAGTGGGTTCTGCAACTCTGAAGTTCTAAAGGACGAGCAGTCACTGACTTACGTAAAGTTTAATAATACGCACGCCACTGAAACGCACACACTTTAATATTCTTGTTCAGTATAAGGCTACTTTCCAGTGATGCCTTAAATTTTCATTTTCTCAAGTTTTCTTTCTCTTCTTTATAAAATAGATAGTAGCTACTATCAACCAATGAAACTGAGCAACATGCGTGATTAACAAATTATTTTCCAGTCATGACGATTGGATGATGTACTTACTATAAGACAAATATTTGCACTTTAAATAGACATAAAATAGATAGTAGCAACTATCAGCAAATCAAAACGAGCAAAATGCGTGATTAGCAAATTATTTTCCAATCATGACGATTGGATGATGTACTATAAGACAAATGTTTGCACTTTGCAGTTTTTCTGTATTGAATAATTTTGCATACCTGCAATAAACTTCTCCATTTAAATTTGTAAGAAGCTCTTCTAAATTTAGAAATAAATCTATCACTTCAAATTTTTCAGACAGATTCGTGAATCTCAATTTATCCATAGATGAGTGTAAGAGGACCACTTTACTTCTTGAAACTTTTACTCTATGGGGACGGTACAAAAATTTAATTTTTAAAACTTTTTATTAACGATCTCCAAAGAATCCAAAGTGCTTTCATACAAATTCCCACCTTATTTGATAAAATTTTGTAATTGGAAATGCATGTCTAGGTGCAAGATTTAAGGAAATAAATACTTGTTCTATTTTTTGGGGACACTCTGCGTAAGTGAAAAGATAAGCGATTCTAAAGTTATTCTGACTTTACTTTTTATAACAGAAGTTGAAAAAAATTGATCTAAAATATTTTTAATTCCAAAATACTTGGAATAAATTTGTACAAAAGATGTTCATAAAAATGTTTCAGTTAATTTTTTAGGAATCGAAATTTCTTTGAAATTTATTGTCTAAACTGTAAACACACGCCTGAGGCAATATTACGCAATTCTTAGAACTCAAGTAAACAAGTTCTCTTGAAAGATTTCAGGAATGCTAATTCTTTTAAAACTAATATGTTCGTTGTCAAGAAAATTTTAGCCCTTTTTTGTGAGAAATTATATCTTATTTTAAAAATATACTTGTTTATGAAAATTATTATTGCAACTTATTGTTATCTTAAATTAAATTTAAATAAAAATCACACGTACACGCGTTTCCAAAGAGGATTACATTAAAGGAAGAATGCAATTTCTAATTTCCAATTAATTTTCAGGCACTTATTATGAACAGCTGAATTTGGTTTTTATTTCAGTCGAAGTTAATTTTGATATTTTGAAATAAATTTCAAATTAAGACCGAACGTAAATGCGCATTCCAGATATGATGTGAATAATAAATCGCTTAATGCGGTTGTTTAAAAGTGTCTGAAAAAGAGAAAATAATCCAAACGTGTGTAATAAATTTAAAAATCAATTTAGTTTTGCAAGGAAGATTTAGTTAATTTTCATTTATTTACTTAAATAATACAAATTCAAAGGTAATTACACTTTTAACTTGTACTTGAGAAGATACGTAAAAAATAAACTTAAATTTGTGAAAAATGATTAATATAAAAAGTAGCTGTCTTATGTTACGCAATAGAGGAAGAGAATAAAAGAAGCATTTGGGAAATAATGGAAAGTTTACTAAATGAAAAAAGATAATGATTCATCAGATTTTCTTACGCGGAATATACAATTTTTTTACATGACGTTTTCATGAAATACAGTAAAACTTGTATATAACGATATTTTCGAGACCTATAAAAAATATTGTTAGAAACAGGACCATTTCAGCATCCAATGTTTATCTACGCATGCATATATTAATATTCTAACTTTTCTCTAGTTTTATTGCGGTTATTGATTTATCTTACAACTACTCTCTAATATGAAATTGTATTTTATAAACTTTAAATTTTTTGAACTTTTTTGAGAATCACAAAGTGAAAATTTTAGTTAACATTTTTACCAACAATAAAAATATGCATAAAAGGGAGATGTAAGCATAATTTCATTTCATAATAAGGTCAATGTTTTATTTAATGTTTTTAAATGCCAGATAGAACCATGCTTTAACATATCAAAAACGAACTTTAAGAAACAAGTGATCAGTCCGAGATTCTAACTCAGAAAGTATCGGTTCGACAGTGCCGAAGAGAGGTAACCAACATCTGTGCACATTCCAATTTTCTTGTTATCACATATTCTTTAAGAATCAGTCATCCTGTGATTCAGGTGCAGGGGTATGAAGTGGTGTTCTGTTATCTCACCTCCTGGACCATGGGGTGGCGTTTTCTAAGGGAAAAAAAAATCAGAATTGCACTGTACCAGCCTTCTAAAGAGGTAAAATTATCGTTATACACAAGTGCATCTAAAAAGTGATGATCGTTGTAGGCAGGTTCAAAAAACATTGAGTAAATTGGAATTCCGAAGGGACCGAAGAAAATATCGTTATAGGCAAGTTTATCGTTATATACAGGATTCACTGCAATTGAAGTTGCTTGGTTAAAAAATAAGTATAATCTAATCTTAACAAGGCTTAGATGGTGTGTATTTCAATGCAGGTTGCTGGATTGATTTACTAGATTGATATCTCATCTCAAATACTAAGATTACAGAGGATTAATGCCGATCTCACTATTCAGAACTGTGATCACATGATAATGATGCCAAGGCTAGCATCTGATGTTCCAAATTCAATGCCTTACCAATGTTAGAGCATTAAAATTTCGTAGATTTAAAGCGCATCGTGTTCTTATGTACATATGGAGCATTTCTTGGAATCGGTTCCCAAAAAATACGGCTGAATTGGAAGAATTGGAATTTTGTGATACTGTAGAGACGCACAGAATTTCGATGGCTTTCGAATTTCAATTTATGAATCAAGTTGTTGACTGGCACGTACAAGTAACCTCCGTATAACACATCAATTCTATAACACGTTTCGAGAACTGGGGAAAGGAAATCTTTGTACCTATTAACACATCATTTTAATCTAACACAGTTTGTAGAATCAGGAGAAATTTTCAAACTCTTCACGTCAAGATTTCAACAGAATGTAGCTCGAGAATGGGAAAGATCCTTCGTTCATCTTAAATCATAGCTTCAATGGAACACGGCTGGAGAATTGAGAAAATTTGCGGTACATTCCAATACACGGATTCATTTTAAGGTTTTAACATGATTAGAGAATTAAAGAAGACCCGAATAAAGAGTAGAAAGATAACAAATTCTAAGAGCAAAAATTATTTAATTTAATATTGGGGAAAATACTTGATTAAGACGCAAAGTAATAAAAGCATTCAAGATCAAAAGATATTTTATTTCAAAAAATCGTGCATAAAGCGAATTTATTTCGCTCATTTAAAAAGCTTATATAATGTCTGAGACTTAGTAGAACAATTGGAGCAGACATTCTGTATAAAAAATATCTTTCCACAGGAAGAAACAAAAGGTTTACAAAAGAGAGTCAAAACGCGAGTATAAAGCACCAAGGCAATTTGTATCTCTTGTCAACACTTTTAGGAAGGACGCACAGAGAGAGAGAGAGAAAGAGAATTGGAGAAAAAAGGATTATTATTGATTATTTTTCAAACTATGGATAGATGATAACAATCAACTATAAACCAGCGGGAGTGAGCTCCCCTAAACTTTCTCGTATGCTCCGTAGCAAAGGTGTCATTCCCTGCTCTCGCCCAATAAAAGTTACAGACCTTCGGTAACGCCACAAGTACCAAGGTTTTATGGAACGTTCTGGAATATAAAATTTTATTAAAGATACCACTCACTTAGTCGGCCACACCTACACCAGACGTTTCATCTCGAAATCCATTTTTAGGGATTGCCATAATTTATGCTGCTCTTATCACGCCTGGTTTGGGTTTGACCACAATTTTGTTTGACCTTCGTAGACCGTGCCAAAGCGAAATCAACCTTACTGTAAACAACCGCTTGGCCGCAGCTTACTATCACCAAGCAGCAGTAAACTGCATCAACGCAATAGCAATATGCAATTTGAACCGAATATGCAATTTGAACGCCTTTTTTCAAAACTGATTGAAACCAAAGGTGGACACAAGTCTATAATCAAGGTTAAAAGACAGCATATCAAATTTCATTTATCTAAGTCATTGCGTTTAGGAGTTACAGCGTTTACAAGCATGAGATTATACATACCGGCAGTCAGTCAACCCTTTGACGGATTTAGTTCAAAATTTGATGCTGATCTACATTCCTGATTATAAAACTGTGAACCGAATTTTATCTATCTAGCTATTTTAGTTCTTGAGCTATCGTGTTCACATGAACACGAACAGACAGACAGACAAACTTCCCATGGACAGACTTTTCCCAGAATTTGATAGAAAACTACAAAATATGTGTACAGATCAAATACCAAATTTCATCCCCTTAGCTCTAATAATTTTTGATATATCGTGTTTACAGACAAACAGACATAATTCCAAAATTGTGTTTTTGGACTCACGGAGTTTTAAAACGTGGAGATTCATCAAAAGCTCGAGTTCGAATTTTTTAACGATTACAATACTTTCTCTTTGTATACTTCGTATACGAGAAAGTAAAAAAATTTGAATGCAGTCAACGAAAAATCTGGACTATTATGAAAAGTTCTTATTTTCTTTAGTGTTGATATTCGAAGATTGAGGCTTTCTGGTATCGTTCTTCCTCTTTAGTTACACCCCGGATTAGTGCCAATTCACGTATCATGACAATCACAAGACAATATTTTTCCTGTTGAAAGATCAACATTGTAATTCAAAAAATAAATTTGTACAGTTCTCTCAATGCTCTTTATATGTAAGTATGAAATGGTTCTATATGTGGTCTGTGCTTTATATAGTAGTAAATATTTCTTATTCCTTTTCACAATTGTTTTATTTATTTACATCAAGTTTTAATCGATCTTGTTATGCCTTATTTTCTGATTCTAGAAACCTATTTGAATTTTTGAAAAGTGAAATATAAGTTTAAATCTTTTATATTTTTTCATCAGCAGTCAAATCATGTTCTCTGAGTGTAGTATTATTTCTTCCTGACCAGAATTATAATACTTAAGTTGAAACATCAGTAAAGTTCAATTCGAATTTCTAGCCATAAGGCTCTCTGTTATTCCAGATCATGCATCCGAAATCCCTTTTCCCCAAGTCGCTTTTTTCTCTGCAATCGAAGTGCATCTTCAAATCCAATATCGGTTAAAAGCATAAGATAACTAGATGGTTGTTTCTGCATCTCCTGAAGTTCCCACAACTATTGACTCGTCTGAGAAATACTGTTAGAAAACTGGGGATGCACTCCCATTTATAAAAAAGATCTGATAAAACCAGAAAACATTCGTGAAGTCTTTGCTGCAAGAAACAAGAAATGAAAAACGGCAAGGTAAAAGTGAGAAAATAATAAAAACTCGAACTCTTTTGGAGGAAGCAAACAATGCAACTTAAAAGGACCGCTTTTGAAGAAATTCTCATGCAGAAGGAATTTTTTTATTTCCTCGTTACCGTATAAGTGGTACAAATTAGTTTAAATAAGAATCAGTGAAAGAAGGTTCTAGAAACAAATGTTCCTGACAATCTTCCAGCTTCTTCTCAGAGGATTTCGGTCATGGAATAGTGACTTGGTCTCGTTTTTGTTTTCAAAACTATTTACCGCTTTATACACTGCTGTGCAAAACTTAAGAATCTTTCGTAAAACACCAAAAATTTGGAGTTAATATGGATACAAAGGTTCACAATAATTTGTGGAGATTCGAGCACTATACAATCGTGAAAACTCACATTTAACAATGGAGTTTCGGTCACTTGGGCTTTTATGGGGCCAACAAGAAATGGCAGAAAATGATGAGGATTTCGGGTTCCCACGTTTTATAAAAAGCTGATAATGATTTGAAACATTCATCAGTGGTTTTATGTGCTGTGAGCAACACTTGCGTGCACTTTCCGTAAAAATAGTACGTACTTATATTCGGGAAGATATAAAAGTAACTTTAAAAAATCCTAAATTTTTCCGCACGTTTTTGCTTATAACATGCAGAGTTTTCAAAAAAATCATAAGAAACTTTTAGAGTACATGACAATTTGCCAGAAAAATCATAGATTAAAATTTGAAATAAAAACTAAGAATATTGAAGGAAATATGTTTATTTGTAATAAACAATTTTAAACTGCTCAAGTGTGAAACATAGCATAATTTTTCTTCCTTTATGTCAAAGCCAGATATACATGTCAGCTTATATAAAAATTCCAGTTTAATACAGTAAATATTCAGAAAGATATATGCATTGTAGTAAGCGGAAATTCCGTTGCTCTCTAAGAGAAGCTAAATGATGAGGGATTTCTCACAAATTAATTTTATTTAAATTTGAATCTTAGAATAGTAATCGTCAAACTGTAATTGAAATTGTGTTCTTAATTTATAAGCATACATTGGTATTCAGCATATTCATCATTTACACAAATCAGTAAAACTATTCTATGATTCGATTTTAAAAAAACCAATTTGTGAAAAAAATCCCTCGTCATTTTGTTTCTCTTAGAGAGGAACAGAAAATCTGCAAAGCCGATATCTTTCGAAATCTTAATGATAATCAATTGGAATTTTTTATAAGTTGCCCTATATATCTGACTTACGAATCATAAATGAAAAATTATACTATGTTTCAAACATGTGCAGCAAAAAGTTATTCACTATAGTACTCATATTTCCTTTATTATTCAAAGCATTTATTTCAAATTTTAATACTGTGCTTTGCTAACTTATTGTCAAGTAATCAGTAATTTTCGTATAATTTGGTTGATCATTGAGCCCTCATCGTTGAGCTTCTCGTAGAGAGCAACAGAATTTATTCTTGCTACAGAACACATATCATTCTGAATATTGACGGTATTAAACTGCAATCTATATACAGTCGGACCTCTATTTAACGAACCTCTGTTTTGCGAATTTCTCTATTTAACGAACTTTTTCTTGTAGTCCAATATTTTTTTTCCCTATTTCTCAAAATATTTCTAAACATTTCAAACTTATTTTTTCTTTTAACACATTTTATGGTGATCAATGACCTTGAAGCTGGAAAATGTCAAAGTGAAAGTGCTTGAGCATCAAAGAAAAAAATTTTATTCTTCATGAGGTGGATAAAGGCGTGAAAAAAAGGATATTGCTTTAAAATTTGGTATTCTTATCAACCATAATAAAAAAATCGTGATAAGATACAAAATTATAATTCATCGAATTCTTGTTCAAAACGTTTAAAAGCATGTGTCTATGAAGATGTGGATGAGGCAGTTTTGAAGTAGACAGTGTGAAAAATAAAAACAATACAGTAATGAATTGCGATGAAGAAGAAAATGATGAAGATGGAAATGATTATGATGCAGAAATCAACAAACCTTCGTATGATGAAATGCTAAAATTCATTAATTTTAATATAAAATTATTTTTTTAATTGAAAATACAGTGTAATCCCGGACAATGTTTTGTTTTATTCTTGTTTTCCTTGCAGATTTCTTTTTGATGGGTAAAATATATAAAACAAATGGATATTAATTTATAAAATAAAGGTGTGATTAATTACTTTTTTAATAATATTTAGTGTTTATGAATTTAAAATCTGTTTTGTGTAGTTTAAGGTATTTTAAAAGATGAATCTCTACTTAACGAATTTTCCATATAACGAAATTTTTTTCGGGATTTAGCGACTTCGTTAAACAGAGGTCCGACTGTATATATAATTCTCTTACGTGGCGATAAAAAAGGGCCGAATTTCTTAATCACCGTTTGGCAACAGCTCGCAAGTTTAGATTGTTTACATTCGAATCGGCGAATTTAGTTTGATTTGATCTGGGACAACAAAATTTTTCAAGATGAGTTTAAGTTCGGCAGTTTCGATTATTAATTGAAATCGTCGAAAACGAGAAGATAGATCTAATGAAACTGTTGAGGAATCTTTCCTAAGACGATTCAATCGGAATGAATAAAATAGAATCAAGCGTTTTTGTGCACGAGCTACAAGAACATGTGGGACTATGACATTACTCTGTTCTTTCATACATGTGGCGTAGCTTTTCTCAGCATTATTTCAAAGGAAAAAAGCATATTTAAAATTTTGGTGTAAAAAGCAAGAATTTTTGATTTTTTTTAAATTTTGAAAAAAAGGCTGTTTTGTTAATTTTATAAAGGTAAAAGTAATTAATTATTATGGTTTATAATTTTTAATAGTGAATGCGAACATGTTTAAAGCCATTTGTCACGTTAAACTGTGCTGTTTAAGCTAAAAGTTTGTGAAATGGGTTAAATAATCTTTTGTAACTCAAATTTTCTGAGGTTTTAACACGTAAATAACTACCCAGAGAGAAAAGTTATAACTTTCTTGGCTAAATAATTATTGCAGTAAGTGTGTATACATATGGTGACGCTTTTTTGAGCAACAATTCATTGAGGAGAGTGGATATTTAGAAGTTTGTTGGAATGAAGTTAGAGCTAATGAAGATGTTGAAGAAATATTCAATTTTGTGTACCAAGAAGTTTTAAATGCATGATTTCTGATTGATGTAAATAATTTTTATTTGTAAACATTTTATAATTATCCATTTTCAGCATTCAAATTTCCTTCTAACATTGACATATATATAATATATCTGCTACCAGAAAATTTTAATTTTAGAAATTGATGATTTAGTTTATTTAATAATTGATGAAAAAATGTTAGAAGTTTATGCTATTTCAAATAATTTAAATTTACTTTAGTAATAAATGTATTATAATTTCCTATTACTAGCAGACACTCATAACTGTATGGCGAGCGAGCGAAGCGAGCTGGGATCACGTAGTGATCCCAAAAGAATCACAACGTGATTCTTGGGGGTTGACGAGCGGAGCGAATAGGGGATGTAACCCCCTAGTTTTTATATAATCTGCCCTATATGTCAGACTTTGACATTATGAAAGAAAGATTATGCTAAGTTTCGCATATATGTTGTAAGATCGGCCAAAAAAAAATTTTTTTTTTCCTTTTCACTATACCGCGGAAAAGTTGCTTATTGGTGAGAAATAAAAGGGGGGGGGGGCGAATTAATTAAATTGATTGATATCTTCAGTTTCCGCATGGGCCTTAAAATCACTGGAAAGTTGACGAAAATCGACTGTTTTTCTTCAATTTTTAAAATTTAAAAATTTCAATTGGTCTCTTTATCATGGCGTTAATTGTTAAGTACTCAACTTCTTAAGAGTAATAAATTTTATTTTATCGAAATCGGTCCATAACTTCTGTCGCAGATTCATTTCAAAATTGACAAAAAAATATGCTAAATTACTTCAGTAAGCAATTTTTAGTTCCTAATCATCACCATAATCTTCACGCATCATCTTGTTGAGGAAAGGCAGCAGACCGATGCATATGCATATCAAAAGGTTATTTAGGTCTAAAAATTATCGAATTTATTTATTTTCTTTTTTAGTTTTAGAGTAACGCATCGCAAAGCTAAGCTCAAAAACTGGAATATTATTTGTTAATTCAGAACGCATATCAAGAATACAGAAAGTAAAAAAAGAAAATAACACACCCGTAAGAAAACATTTCAGCTATTAAAACATCTTTATTTCTTTTAATTTTTTGCTTCACATTTTACTCATCATATGATACTTGGAAGTCTGATATTTGGGAGACTTTGGGCAAATACAAGCATCAGTGTTTTTGTGATGAAAGTGTTTCCGGATTCAGTTTAGCATTACTTCTGATCAGCGTTCCCCTTTGGATTTTGAGGCACTAGGCACATATATGGAGTGAAGCTCCCAGTAAATAAAAAAATCATAGTTATGTTAGCGTGATTTCTCAATGAAGAAAAATCTGAAATATCTATGTATGAATCGACCTCCTAGTTAGAGAAAATTATTAATTAAATTAATTCTAAGCAAACAAATACTTTTTTTAAAAGATAAAAACGAATGGGTTCAGTTCCAAATGATTAAATATCCTGTATTCCTATTTCCCATGTTGATTTGCTGTTAAAAATACTTAGCATTTATATTTAGTACCTTCAACTACAATTTATTATTATTTCTTTTCTGTCTAAGTTTATGTGTCTTGGGAATACAGGAAATAAATTTTGTTAGATTTCTAAACTTATAACAGTGTCTTACCTTTGCATAAGAGATATCGGTTGGGGACCCACGAACCTGGGTATACGTTCGATTCACAGACCATAAAGACTTCCTGCTTCTGATAGGAGTTTGACTGCAACATGGGAGTCTTTTCACGTCACATTCAGGTATTGCACGAAACTGAATAAATGATATGATTTCATCATCACTAATGTCTTATAACAGCGGATAAGGAATTAAACAGCAAATCAAAATTATACAGTACCATATTTGAAGCTGTAAGTCCAAGAGACTGCTTTGCAGAGCGTTTTGAACGATTTTTGCATTATATATGTTGCATCACTCATGGCGATTTTTCGCATGTCGACATTTACAGATAGTATCCAGCCTATAAACATTATCATCTTAAAAAACAAGGGTCAATTAATATTAATTCTAACCATCCAATAACTGCGAGCGACTTATAATTGTTTGAAATACACAGTTTTTGTCGTTCTGCTCAGTATAGCCAACATTCTAGCTCTTGCGCCACGAAATCCAATCCGAATCAGTTTATTCTAAATAATTTTATAGATATGGAAGTCAAAAGATTTTCTTGCACGCTTCAATATGTAAATGGAAAACCTATTCCTTTTCTATTTCACATATTCTAAAATTTTATTCCAATTCTATAAAAATCGTAAATGATTATCAGCATCAATTCACAAATTAAAAAACAACGCTTACGAAAAAGATACTAATTTTAAAACTGCCATAAGGGAAATTAACATAGAAAATATATAGTGCTTTTTTCATTCCTCTTCTTATGGTGTTTTATAATAAAAATAATTTCCCGAACTTCAGCAGACAAGTGTGATAGTTAATAACCTTGTTTTTCTCTTTCTTTGATTTTCTGCATATCGATGCCAATAGAAAGCAATTAATTTTGATTTCCATATTCTGAAAAAGGACGACTAAGCTAAAGACATATTAAGGTTCTTTCGAAACTTCGGCTATTCCAGAAATTAATTTGAATCCTAAGAAAATATAAATGGAAAATTTTAATTAGAATACATATTAAGTCGAAAATACAATGATGAAACAAATTAATTTATGTGTTAAGATTTATTTTCTTATCTTTGTATTCGGAAATTTCCCTTTTCAATTAACTTTTGATTTTAAAATCACACATTAACATAATTCTGAGACATTTTCAGACGATTTTCTGCATCAGTAACGATAATTACTTTATTAATGGCTTTATTCCCATTGAAGGAAGTTTCCTAAAAACATTGCTTATTAATGAAAATTTATACTTTTATTCAAAATGTAGAGAAGCAATGTTCGTTATTATTAATAATTGATGGTACATTGAATCTGTGAGATTAATAAGTACAGAGACTTACTCTCATACGTATTAGCGTGTTAAATGGGACTAGCATAATCACTAAGTTTACTTTAGCATAAAGCTCATTGTGCTATTTTAAACAATGAGGCATAGTGCAAAACACACTTACTTTTCTAAAGTAAAACTTAATTAATTCTTCCATTTTCTAATTGTTTTTGAAGAAAACGTTTCAAAGTTGACAAAAAGAATGCTCTCATGAGAGGAAAAAACTAATGTTCGTTTCGAAATAATGGATTAAAAGCAAAGTTTATCTTTTTAAAAATGGTTGTAGTAACAAAAGATCCTAAAATGTCTAAACTTTATAAAGCAGCAGAAAATATGTGCCTGCAGCAAAAATGATTCCAGTAGTAGTAGTCCTGTGTAGCCATCCCCGAAAAATTAAGCAACATCTGGTTTGCGGTACTTCCTTAAGAATGCACCTGGACAGAAAATCCATTACAGATATAATATTTTGTATTCTAAGGATTAAAAGAGCATAGTTGAGCAATGATAAGTGGAGCGCATACAGTATGGAATTAAACAAAAAAGGCTTTATTGAAAGAGTAGAGTCGGTAACAAGTTACTGTTTGTCGAAGAGGGACAACAACAAACAGATGCCCCTTATTAAGGGCGATGTTTTAACTGCAATAGTTGCTTGAGACCGTCTGTCCATCTCAACACCTGATTATACAACAGTTCTTGAAGTAAGAGTAACAGCAGCAGGTTTTCACTGATTAACTACCCATTGAGGAACGTTTAATTCCTCAATGAACATCTGCTTCAGTTGTTAGGCGTTCTCTAGCGCATATAATCGCGTACCGAAAAACGTCTCCTGATACATGTTCTATGAGATTTAAATTAGGAGAGTAAGCTGGACATTCCATTCCAGTGATGTCTTCACTGTCAAGAAGCTCCTCAACAGGACGAGTATGATGTGACCTGGCGTTATCGTCCATAAAAGCGAATCCTGCCCCAGTGGCACTTTGAACTCATGCATGGGAGAGACCCTTGCTGACAAAAACGATTTCTGTTAACAGCATCCCCATATAAAATTTGCACCTCAGTCTACCTATTAATCATCATACGCTTCCAGACGAGCCTGTCAGGACGGCATCTTTCCCAGATGTTAGTTGAATAAATCTGTGTTTCTCTCTCTCTCTCTCTCTCTTTATATATATATATATATATATATATATATATATATATCAACTGTCTTTGAGATTCGCCTGTGACACTGACATGACACTCATCTGTAACGAGAACATGACATCACGGATGAGATGTGCAGTCTTTGTGATTCTTACACCAGTCTAAACGGCGATTAAAAATTATATCAGTGTTGTTTTATTCGCCAGTGTTATTGTGTGTCAGATTACCTCATATAATTCATAATCTGTCAGTACTTTTTTTAAATAAAGGTATGGATCCTGTTAAATTAATTTTGTGTGGACAACCATTTTTCATATAAATAGGATTGTCTCCTACAAAAAACTCCGGTGTTTCGATCGCAATTATTCATGGCCAATTCCTTACCTGCGTTACTAGCATGAACTTTCATCCATGATAGGCCAACCAACGAGTCGAAATTATTACACATGCCCTAGGTGGCTTGGTGGTTATATCTTGACAGCGAAAGAGAATAATTGCTGGTTCCGGATTGTATATGGGCGTTATATCTGCTCCCGTGACTAAACTGTCCTCAAGATTGTGTGAAGTCTGGAGAGTGGGATGCCAGCGCAGTTGTCGTTCTCTTTATTTGATCATTAAAATTACGAGCTCCATAACAAAATAACCCTCGTGTAGCTTCAAAAAAAGAACTTTAACCTAATTGAGCTTAAAAAAGGGATCCAAAAGAAACATTTGTCTCTGAAGGAAGACTTTTGAAAACATTCATTCCTATATATTCTATTCAAAATTTCTATATATTATAGTCAAAATTTCTATATATTATAAAAAAACTTTTTATATATTATAGTCAAAATTTCTATATATTATAGTCAAAATTTCTATATATTATAGTCAAAATTTCTATATATTCTACGAATTCATCAATACCGTTTTTCCTTTCCACAATTGTTAATGAAATTTGAAATACCTGGGATTTCAGAATTTCATAAAAAATCTTTTAATTTGTTTAAATGTCAGATGCAATAGCTTGTTGAGAAATAGTTCTATTACAACAAATGGGTTGTTGTAATAGAACTATTTCTCAACAAACTAATAGATAGAACTATTTCTCAACAAACTAATAGATAGAACTATTTCTCAACAAACTAATAATTGTAATAGAACTATTTCTCAAAATAGTTGATATTGGAGCAAAAATAATTGACACGGTACAACATGAGATGAAATACAGGAGGTCCAATACAGATCTTTATTCTTCAAAAATTAATAATAGAAATAGGAAAAAGGGAAATGAAAGTCATATTGCGACAAAAAATAATTAAATTAAAGAAAATCTAACAGTGTTTTCCTAGTATCAATTGTCTGAGGTCTATCTAATGGCGCTAATAAGAAACGAAAGTGGCGCCGTTCAGGAGGAAGCACAATGTGTATTGTGGTTAGCGGAAACAAAATAACCGAAAACTGCGCAAAGAAGGTTCTGCCTGATGCACCATAGAAATAAATTAAGAGTGCCTTCAATTTATGCATGTATGTAGAAGTTTAAAGACACATGAAATGTTTAAAAAACACTAATGAGAAACCGAGTAGAAACATTCTTCGTGCTACTTAAAAAACTTTATGCTGAGCTACACAATGTTCTGTAAAAAATTATATTTCAGATATTGGGCTCACCTGAAAGGTAGAAACATTATTATTTTTCTAAAATGTAGTTTTGTCTATCATTGATTTCATTAAAAGTGCAATAATTGAAAATAATTTATTTTATAAAAATTTTGCAATGTCAGAAAATTCTATTTTCTGACCATGTCAAGAATTTATATTTCCAAGCACAAATGGCGTATATAAAAATGTATAAAAATGTAATACATTGCTTGAAGAAAAATATAATTTTGAAACAAATCTTTTTTACTCATAAAAAATTGCAATGATGTAAGTAAAAAAAAAAGTTTCCTTTCAGAAATCTCTACAAATTGTTGAAGAAATACAAAATTATTGATTCAATTGTAAGAACAACCCTACAACAGCAATTGCAAACAAAGGGGATTGGCCTTAAAATCACTTAGCCTTAAAGAAATAGCTGATAAAAGATAGAAAAAGGACAAGAGATGAAAAATCCAATAAGAAAAGGAAGAAAAACTAATAAATTGTAAAAACACGGGATGAGGGTTTTAGTACTTTATCCTCATTGAAACTCTATCTCAGACCAAAGAAAAGCTCTTAGGAGGCGGGGATCCAAGAACAGTTGCTCGCAAGAACTACTAGTATCGAAATAACACCTCGTCGTCAATTCTTAACGATCGGGGCCACATTTTCTTCCTTGTTGGCCACCTGACAGCCCTAATTGATGGAGCATTGAGGAACTAATGGAGTTTGATGGCCGGCATTTGTCTTCATCGGGGGACGTTCGCTTGTTATTTTGTTCGGGGCTCAACCTGCACCTTGTTTCAGACATCGCTAATGTGAGAAGGTCAGGCTAATGGACACAGATGGAAATCAATGTGACACGTCACGTGTTTTGGTGTGTCTGTGAAAGGATGCATTAAAGCACATTGAGTGGATTTATCTGAAACTTGCTTAGCTGGTACTAGGAATAATTAAGTGAGATTTAATTTAATCATCGGAAATATAAAAAAAATATAAAGGCTGAAAAAAGAAAAAAAAACCCACAAAAAAGAAACAAATCAAAGGAAGCTCGATCTTTTACACAGAAACGTCGTAGCAAGATATTGATTTAGGTCTGATTCTTCTGTTCCGTTTTTGTCTGGATTGATTGAACCAACAGTTGCATTCTGTGCGTAACAAATTTCGCATCAAGTAATTTATAGAAAGAATGCCTAAAGCATTATCATGCTAATAAAGCGAAAGTAAAAATTCTGCTTTGAAGTTAATGCAAAAAGAAAGCGTTTTTCTTCTTTCACCAGAACGTTAAAAACGGTGGAAAAATATGTCCGAAATATTTGATGCAATCATGATATCGGTTTGAAATTCATTGCAGCAATAAAAAGCATTGCTACAGATTGTGTTAAAAATTAATGTTGAAAAGTTACTGAATATTAGAGAAAATGCACGGAAATGAACGTGACTGCTAAAAATATATTTTTGAAATTTTAAAGTGGGTTAAATATGGTTTTTGTACGATAATATGGTCCGTAGTTGTTAAGGAAAAAAGTTAATTTTTGGTTTTGTTTTCAGTTAATTAAAATATAATTACAATTTTGCAAAACCATTTTTAAGTGAATACTTTCTACCCTAGAAGTGCCAAATTGTAAGTTCGACGTTCTGCCTTGTAGTGAGCTGCATTCTGTCACAACACATCACGTATTTACAGAAATATTGCAGCCAAAACCATTATGAGGTTTAAATATACTTGATTTAGTTACTGGAGACAATAATTTACCCTTTTCCTATGGCGATTCTCTACGTTTTAGCCCCGCCAGTGAACCGAATCCCACGTCAAAAGTATACACATGGCACGTTCACAGTCTTTGGCGTTCGGGTTTATGTCTTACGCCTGAACAACGCTACCTTGACATGCCCCTGGAAGAAAATGGAGTTTTCTTTAAATCAATAAAATCATTATTTCTGCACAAATTATTACTACAATTAAAATTATTATGATAATTTAAGTTCGAATGAATGCCGCCAATTATAGCCTACGCTCATGTCTGGGATTCACATCGTGCATGTCGACTACAGCTGGTGTTCATCTCCGCGGGTTGGCTATAGCCGGTATTCGGAGCGACAAAGGTTAAAGGAAGTTGTAAACAGTATAAAATCTCATATATAATTAATTGGCGGAGGAGGCCCGCGATTCTCTGGTGGCAGAGTTTTGATTTTGCTGCCAGAGGGTCTTCGACTAACGATCCTTTTCACTAAACATCAGCAGTGAAATCGAGATTGGTGCACTTTAACTGCTTTGGGGACAGACTCCTGCCACTGTTGTAGCCGGGGGGTTTCTAGATGTGGATGACGACTTGTGTGGCTGAAGCGTCGTCTGGCCGAGGTTGAAAGCTTGCGCTCTGAAATATTCTTCGTATATCTTAAAAATGTTATGCAAATCCAACAACGAAATATTATCTTATGAACATTTTCTTCTATCCCTCTCTCGCATGGACGTAATTCGTAAACATAGTTAGGAGACATATTAATATTCCATTTGTGGATTTAATTTCCATATTTCATATAGAATGTATGCTTTTTTATATAATAGCTTTGTATTTATGTATGAATTAACTTGTTTTCCGTCACAAATATTTAAATTTTTTAAATAGCCTTGCGGAGTTTATTAAAATTGCATCAAAATACCCGGAAAGACTGAGATTAGTTTTCAATTATTTAAAATATCTTATGTATGCATAGGATATATTTCCATGAACAAGTAAAAAATATAAAATTTGAATTTTCTATTCTTTTCTTCTACTTTTTACGACCCATTGCTGTAAGATAGTAAAAACACTGTGTGTTTCAACATCTTTTATACTCATGCAATTAAAGCATTACATTGAATTTGACATTTTATTAATCCGTATAGTCCTTGAATGTTTCAGTTCATTAGAGCTTTAATAATCTATTTATATTCTTTCACATATCATACCAAATTTGTGGCCCTCATAATATGCATACAAGTGAATGGAAGGAAGTTCATTACTAAAGTTCATTGCTATTCTGAGGATTAATTGAGGTTATAATTTATGAAAATTCTTGAATTAACGGAAAGAAATTGTTCCTGCAAAAAATGAAAAATTAATGTATTAATAAATTTAATTCATGAAACTTCCAATACCTAAGGTCCTACATTTCCAACATTATTTTATGTAATGATGATTGAAAAAGGATGCACAGTTTCGGGACACTCCTTGTTCGGCATACTATTGCTGTTCTATATTTGCTTATTAATGCGCAATTTTGTGTTTGCATACTCTTCGTTTTATTTTTACTTTATTGCTGCTTTAATATTATTGTGAATATTTGTGTCGCTGCTTTCACCGCACGGATTATATTCATTCAATACCCAGGAGAGCCGACTCAACCTTAAGGTTTTCTATTCACGGCACTTGTATTTTTCCGCAATACTGTAAGAAGCAGGTTTTTTAAGGTTAATTTTGAACGAGCGCACTTATTAAAAATTAGAACATTCCAAACAGTTGTATAAAGTTTAGATAGCGTAAATAAAGGTAATCTAAGTTTAAACACTGTTTCATTTTCCTTTAAAATTGACAACATCAAAGGTAATATAATATAAAGCAATATCTTCAGTACCTCATTCCACTAAATGTCCAGAGTATTAGTTTACAGAATTCGCAAAACCTAATCTAAAAAAACGAACGCAACATACTTAAGCAACATATAAAGATGTTCAACACTCGATAATTGTTTTAATCAATTATCAATAATGACACAGAAAGGAGAAATCAAATATGAAACCGGAATAAAAAAATAGACATATTTTTCCAAATACAGAAAAATACCAGTTATGAAAGGAGAAAAAATAATATTAAAATGCTATTGATATATCTTTGGTATTTGTTTCTTTATGCTTTATCTGTTCTCTCGTAATGCCATTATTTCCAAAAATACGTCATTTTCCCTTTACATCAAAATGAAAGAATCGAAGAAAACTAACTATACATTACAAACAAAAGTCCTTCGTCAAAACTGTAGCGAAAGTTACTTAGCCAGAGACACATCCAGTTCTTCTGCCTTCACATTTTTCCCCCCTCGATCAAGGCAACTTCCGAATCCGCTTTGATTAAATATTTAAATACCATTCTTAGTAGTTTTAGCTTCAGCATTTCCCCTTGCCAGGAAAAATTCTTCCCCTAGTAGTTTTTTTGTTGCTGTTGCTTCTTCAGCTTAGCTCTTTGTGTGTTCTTGGAAGGGCTTCGACGTTCCATCGTGGCTGTGTAATGGCGTTAGGTATTCAATTTCCGGACCCTGTTTTTCAATTAATTATAACCGTGCCCGTTAATAACACAACTTCCTCCCTTAAGCATGTCCAGGCATCTCGCTTTTAAGTAATTATGACGTCGCAACTCGTTAGCGAATCAGCTTAAAAGGGCTTCCTGAATGAATTTTTCAGGAATGCTAGATGGACAGAAAAGATAGAGACTTATTTTTGAATTTTTTAGGGATTCATATTAAATTAAGAAAGTTCTGGAATTTTATTACTTTCAGGGACGCTTCTATTATTTAATTTTGTTTTATAATTAACAGATATTTTATAGTTAATGAGAGTTGGTGTACTGTTTGTAATAAGCAATGACGCCGGTATAAAATTAAACGAAGACACAATAAAAGAAGAAACAATTTACACAAGATTAAAATTTCAGATGTATGCTAAGATCCTACTTTAAACAACCCACTTCTAAATATTTCGGAGATAGGAAGATAGTCTAGAAATATAGCGGCCCAAAAAATAATCGCGTTTCTGTTTTTCTGTAAAATATCACTTGCTGTAAATTTAAGCAAAGCAATCTTATTAAGAAGGGATATAATTTGCTTAAGAAATATTTTTATATTCAAATTAAGCCCTTAACAATATGGATACGTGAATGGTTTAGAATTTTGTATTTTTAAGCTGAAACAAAATACAGGGTTTTCATAAATTATTGGACCCATTTCAAAAATTAATGGAAGAAAATCCTATAATGCAGCAACTTGGTTTTTTTTATATGAAAGAGTAGCTCATTTTCTTTCTTCAGATAGGTAACACGCCGGTACGGCGCACTAAATCTCCTCAATCCAACGCGTGTCAAAATAGCTACAGTGCAGCAAAAGGCATGTCTTTGATTCCACGAAAGGAAATCAATTGTAACAATTAAAAGAATTATGCAGTTAGAGCATCGAAATCCAAGTAAGAACTTCATGAAGCGTTGTTATGAGAAATTAAAGGGAACAGGAAATGTGTATCAGTGATGGGAGACTTTCACTCCTTAATTTCTCACAGCAACGCTTTATAAAGTTCTTACTTGGGGACACACAATTTCGATACTCTAACCGAATAATTCTTTGAACTGCTACAATTGATTTTCTTTCGTGCAACCAGAGACGTGTCTTCTGTGGCACGGTAGCCATTTTGAGACTTGCGTTGGATTGTGCAGATTTAGCATGCCGTAACGGCGCTTTACCTATCTGAAAAAAGAATCTGAGGTACTCTCTCATTAAAATAAACAAATTTGTTACATTAAAAGGTTCTTTTGAAATGGGTCCAATAATTTATGACTATCCTGTATATCAAGGTAATTTGTTTCTTCACATTCAATTCACATTATGCATGATGCAATTCTATTTAAAACTTTTGGCATCATTTTAAATTATTGGCTGAATGAAATTTGGTTAAATTTTATTTTGAATATTGGTTGAAATGTTTGTAAATCAAAGACCACTCAGTTATCGAGAGAAGGTGAAGTGAATTCAAGCCTAGAATGTAGAGGATGTAAGTTTTTCTGTAACCGAATATCGTACTAGAAAATATTCTTTACGCAGGGAGAAAAAGCAACGGACTGAAGTCCATTTTATTAAGAAGAAAAAAAGTTTCAGGCTTGCTGTAAATGAAAAGTAGTTAACAACAGAGAAAATAAAAGTATGGTTACGATCAGGTGTACGTGAAAGATCAAAACTAGAATATTTTCGGGCTATAAATATATAAAATTAGTAAAATTCAAAAGGATACTCAAGATTATATTATATGTAAGATAATAATAATAATAAAAAGAATGGTTAAGTAATGTTTTTCTCAAAAAAAGGAAGGCCCATGCGGATACCAATATTTCTGGAATAATGGAATCCATGTGTTGTATGCAAATCTTATCCCTTTATTAAGAATACTTTTCTTAAATTTGTAGTAAGCGATATTTCGAAGAAAAATAGAATTTTAATAATATTTTGTAACTTACTGTATCTTATTTTGTTCACACATCTAAAGCTTGTAAGTCCACAATAAGTTTGTTTTGATTTGTTAGAATTATTGCTTCGTTTTCAACCTCTATCAGATTTAAATATTTTACAAAGTATAGGGGAAAGTGGGGTAAAACCGGGTAGCTAAGGCTTGAAGGCCTGACCGAGCTAAAATATTCGACAGAGAGCTTGTCGCATTTTATTAAAATATTCATTGTTTATCAGAGTACAATATATCTTTCCAGAAAAGTCACAGTTTTGTTACTTTTTTTTATCAATGATTTTTATATAAAAAAAATGAAACTACCCGGTTTTACCCCACTAGTGGGGTAGGGGGAACACGGGAAAATTGATACACTTTTATTTGGAAAGCTAAAAAATGATTTTACCAACGGGAATAATTAGAACTAATACACTATATTTATGCATTTGTTAATCTAATGTAGGATTTTAGTCGAGTTTTGGTCATAAATGAAATAATAAAATGTTTATTACATTTTTTTCCCTAAAAATGGATTTGTATCAATCTGCTCCATAAAACGGAATGGAAATATCGAAAATAATGATGGCTAATAGGTCTGAGATCAAAACAAAAGGTGTTTTATCAATAAAATTTATATTCCAAATCAGGTTTAAAAGTTTAACAAAGAAACAAATTTTTGTTGTAATAAAATTTCAACATTTTTAATGACACTGGAAAATTGGAATAATATTATCTCAGATAATAGAAGATAATTTATCTCTACAAATAATACAGGCTAATGTGTGTCTCTGTGTGTAAATATACTTTGGAGGGAGAGAATGTGTACCTCGAAGCCGTTTTCTGAGATATTAATAAATTAAAAATTAAGAGAAAGCTTTCTTCCTTGATGAGTTACGAAAAAAAATTAGCACAAAAGTTATTTTCACACCATCTAACAATTATCTTTTTTGATGATATTAATTAAATTTCCGTACAATTTTTCTCTCCAATTTTAATAAATCAGTAAAAAAATAATTTAAACTTAATTGACAACAATTCTTTTTATTTTCGCAATGAAATTCAAACTGTTTTCATAGTTTAAACAAATGGTTAATTGCGTGTTTCTCTTAGATAATTCATTTTTACATTTTTCCCATTTCTGAAGACGATTTTGCACAGTAGTTGATGTTAAGGCGTATTTATACATACAGAAGATACGTATCAATGTGCCCCGGAGTCAACTGTATCAATGTGCCCCGGAGTCAACTGTATCAATCTGCCCCGGAGTCAACTGTATCAATCTGCCCCGGAGTCAACTGTATCAATCTGCCCCACGAGACTTTTGTACTTAAAACAAGTGGTCACGCAAAATCAACGCTGAAAAAACCTTAAAATTTAATATAGTTCAGAAAAATAAATGTTTTTCCCTACCTTTGGAGTAGATTCCCTGGCAGAAAAACGTAATTAGTAAAAGAAATCACACAACACGTACTTAGAGTAAAATTTACTTCGACTAGAAGATTAACGGTTTGATTCATTTGTAAATTAACTTATGACATAACATGGACGAAAATTTTACCGTGTTCTAAGGGTTACAGTGGCATATATATGAGGAGATATGAGCATCTTGAGCCATTCCAATCATCAAAATTTAAGAACTGTAACAATGTTCCCGCGTATCAATTACCCCAACTCCCTACACATGTTAACGTTATGGAAAATTAGGAAAACTCGATTTTCAATGGAAAAGTTGCAATCGTTTTTATTTTATATGACAATTTAAAAATATTAGTTACAAAATTCAGATGTAAAGGAGTTGTCTTGTTCCTCCGCGCCACTGCAGCTTTCGTGTGCACAGCTAATACTGTTTTCACATTAGATTAAACATTTTTCTTGATTTTAATTAGAAAAATCATCATTAAAATACAAATAATCAACGTCTAGTGAGTTTTTATCGTCTTCAGAGGAAGAATCATCAGTATTGACTGTCCCGATCATACGCCACTTAGAGTACCTGGTTCTACCCAGAGTGCTGAGGTTACAGAAAACGAAATAGAACAGCGTAGTTATTGGAGTAAATCGTTGTTGTTTGATAGGGTATAAATCCTTAGTAAACGTATAATAAGCTGGACTAAAAATGATTTTTAAAAGTGTAATGATTTTTAAGTAAGGATAGTTTAAAATCAAACGAACATTAGATAGTTGACGTCTTAAAACAAATTAACCTCACAGAAGAAGTGAATTCATCAACAGCTGCAACACGCCATTATGACTGTTCCTTTTTCTTGACTAATAGAGTGTAATTCAGTATCTGTCCGCTGAAATGAAGAAATAATATTGCCAGAATCAAGGGTACCCGGTTTTACCCCACCTGCAAAATTCACAACTCTAAATTTATGTCATCGTATAAGCATGTTTCGCCATTTTTTTATTTTATCTTTGTAGGAAGTTCGAAGCAAATGTTTAAAACGGCACAATGAGCAACATGCTATAAATAGCTCCGTTTTGATTCATGGTGTATATTTGACAAATTAATAAGATAATGAAACTTTGTGCTTTGATGATGCTTCAAACTATTTAAGTAAATACAGGATATTACTTGATTGTGCTTCAAATAAAGATGTAAATTTACATTCCTAATCAACATCTTTTGAAAAATTTCTCGAATAAGAATAAAATTATTAATGAAGGCTAATTATTGTTCTTGATGCAGAAGATCTAATTGGAGTCGCACAGAATTATGCTAATTTTAAAGTTTTGAAATCACAGGTTAATGAAAACGTTCAAAAAATCACAAGTGTTCGAACACAAAGCTGCGATAATGAATAATAAATTCATTCGTTTCATCACTGTATTTTTGACGTAACATGTATTTTAATTAAAAGTTTCTGTTTATCTTTTCCGAAATTCAAATGAACGTCTGGATCACAATAGCAGAAGTTTCGACAGAACCTCAATTCATATTTAACGTAGCATTCCATTTCTTAATTTGGAAACTTATTAATTGCTTTTTAATGGCATCAGTATCAAGGAATTGGAATAAATTGAATTCAATGGGAAGCGAGCTTATAATCAATATTATCTCTCTGCTGAAGTTCAGGAAATTATTTTAATTAAAATACAGCGGAAACAAAGTTGCATTGATTTACATTATGAAGAGTAAAGAAAGACTTCAAATACATTTAGTCCGTCTGTTCTGGATATTGTAAAACTGATTTGTTTTGATTTCCAAGTTTATTTATATACTAGAAAATCACCCATCATGGTATGACGGGTGCAAATTGTCTCTTCATTCGAGAGATTTCCCGCCAAATTGGACGTGTTTAAATAGATGTATATGCGAGAGAAATGTTTAACATTGATTGAAAACAAATAAAATGAACAAATGTTTTATGACAGGAAATATTTTTTTTTATTTACATATTTCTTAATCGAAGAAACCTCTTGGTAAACAACATTTCGTGTGATGTATATTTCGTTGTTTAACAATTTTATTATAATTCAATAACCATAAATATCTCAGCTTGTCAAACATAAGTCAAAAGTTAAAATTTCAAAGGAATTCTCTTTTCGAAATTCTAATCAAAACAAACATTCTCTGCTTGTCAAACGTTGCCAAAAAATATTATCAAATTATATCAACACGATTGCAATAAATACTCAGATGCATCGTGGCGTCCAAACTATATCACGCGCATGATATAACACTGATGTAATTTACTACACTCTATTAAAAAAAGAAATTAATTTGAAACATATGATTAATATAATTTAAAATTGTTCTGGAACTATTGATCATAGCGAGATAAATTTTATATCAATCGATAGCAAATTTTATTTCACTATTTTAGAGCTATTAAATTTGAAATTAGAACGACAATTACTATTTTAAATTTAAAATTACTGCAATTTAAGTTCTCTAACAATGAAATAATGCTGTTTAACGTCTCACAGAGCTATGGCGCGAGTTTTATCGTTGGGGAGTCAGAGCTTTACCGAGAGACAGATCTGGGTTATTATATTAGTAATTCTTGCTTTCTCGTAATCGAAGTTTCTAAAGAGAAATTACAGCAATCATCAAAAAATTGAACATCGGCTATTTTCATGGAACTCCATTTTTGACCTCTCTGAGTCCGAATATTTTTTTTAAAATTACAATCAAACCAATTATAAAGAACCAGGGATATAACGTCGGTTGTAATGAAGTTCTTAAATGGACTCAACGGGACTCTTGTCTCCTTGTAAATCTCCTATATGTAAATCTTCATATGTCACAACACATTATTTCACTTTCTTTAGTTCCATTTGCCGAATATTGTTTGAGTTGATGACGCCGAGTAGATTTAAAATGGGTAGTGTTAATGAACGGAAATTTTTTTCAATCGAGGAAAAATTGAAAATTATTATTCAATGAGTGAGAGTCAATCTGCTGTTTGCAGAGAATTTTCTCTTTCTAAATTTACAGCTGGGACCATTTGTAAAAGAAATAGAGTGGTAATTTATGTCTATGAGAAAAATCTGAACGGTACCAACAAGTTGCGAAATGTAAGTAAAATTAGTTTCACTCTTCCATTTTTTAAAAACAAGTATTTATTTTAATTTATAATAGCCCATAAATAATTGTAATTCATTGTAATTTGTCCAATACAGAAATTGTTTAAGGATTATAACAAATTTTGTCTAGCCAATATTTAAACAAGCTTGAAGGCAAAAATAGATTCCTTTACGTTAATGTTACAAAAGTAATGAAATATTATATATTGATCAATACAGACACAGCCAATGACTTTATTGTTTCTACACATTGCAATATGTACGCTGTGATTCTGTTTTCATGTCATTTAATTTTTTGCTATATCAAGGTTTTATCATTCCATTTTTCATTCCAAAAAGTTATGATAGATTTATCGGTCAGTACATTGGTCAATTTTTTTTATATCTCAACACATAATCATTGAACAGGTAGGAGTCATAAAGAAATAAACATCTCAACAGTGCAAATATCTCCTAGATAACATTAAGCCAGCCTATCTGAAACAGTAACAAAAAAATGACTCTTGGCACGAATGAAAAAAGACTCTAGATTTAAAAATTAATTTATTTAATCTAGGTTACAATATAATTGTGCGAACATTACTTTGTCATATGGTAAAATCAAATGACATGGAAACACTTAAATACTACTAGAATGGGCTCATTTAGAGAACGCCCTGGTTACAGAGATAATAGTCACTAAATTCTTAACAAGAGAATAAAATTATTAAACATTGTGTGTGGAAAATTTAATACGTATTTTTAAAGCATAGGATATGAATGCAGCCAATTTGAACAGTAAATTTTAATCTCCATCGACGGTTAAAACCAAATACTCAGGCAGAAAATCCCAAACAATTTTAAAGTTAAGGAGATATTTTTCAATAGTAAAAAGGATAAAGGATACTCTTATTTAAATATTTATCGTTTTTCGCTACTTTATATTGATTTTATTAAACAAATCGTGGTCCCGCCATGTTTAGTTAAATGTCAAATTAAAGTATTCTGTCAAAAAACCTATTATCAAATTAACTATTAAAATTATTTTATTAATTAAAATTAACTATTTACTTAATTAAAGTTAAAAATTAATTGTTAAAAAACTTCACTAAAACCTTTTTCATGGCTCATACTATATGCCAGTAATCTTTATCTTATAATTATCTAATAATTATATTAATTTGATAAAAGTCACTGTGGCTATGAATATATGTTCCACATCTCCTCCTAAACCACTGGACAGATTTCAATCAAACTTTTCAAACTTTTTATTTGAGAAAAGAGAAAGGTCACCTTCAACTTTTCAAAGCCTAAAAGATGCTTACAATTTCACTTAATTAAAAATTAAGCAAGGCGTTTTTCCGCGATGTCTTTCATTTACATAAACTTGTTTCTCTCATTTTAATATTTTTTTCCAAAATTAATTTTAAACTGAATTCGTAACAATATTCTTATTGATCAAAAATAATACGAAGAACTGTTTCCAGAAGGAAGAATGCTAAAAGAAAATTTTAAAATTAGACGATTTAACAATTTATATCGGGACCAGCTATTGATTTATTTTCACGCTTTAAATTAATGAATAATTAAATAGTTAATTTAATTGTTTCAAAATATTCATTAAAACCTTTCATTGACTTTAGTAATTGTTAACAAAATTTGAAGTACCTATATAACAAATAATAACGTATGAAGAAAACGGATGTTTTTAAAAATCGTCTGGTTCAATTGATATTCTCATTTTAATTGAAAGCGTTTTAGATCAGAAAAGGAATTTGTGTATTATAATATTTATACAATAGAAATTTTTACATTGAAAATATTAAACTTGAAAACATTTTAATCCGGAGCAAAGCCAGGTATATCAATTAACAGTTATAATTAACAAAATTTAACAAAGATATTAACTATAAATTAATTAGTCATAAATTAATTATATATTATACCGTATAAAAAGTGAAGGTGAATGCGGTTGATGGGAACTCATAACTTTTAAGTAATTCTTGCTGTCAAAAAACTTTCAATATAAAAGTAGTTATGATAAGGTGATAATTTCCCTAATTGAAATTTTCTTTTTATCTTCAATCTTAACGAAGCTATGGGGAAATGATAAATTGGGGGGGGGTATTGAATATCGCTTTTCAGCTCATAACTTATAAGCAATTCTAGCAGAGAAAAAACTTTTCGTATAAAAGTTGTTCGTTATCATAAGGTGATAATTCGCTTAATTGAAACTTTTTTCTATCTTTAGTCGTAACAGAGCTATGGGGAAATGATAAGTTGGGGAGGGGATTGAAAATGGCTTTTTAGCTCATAACTTCTAAGAAATTGTGGCTATTAAAAAAGTTTCAATACAAAAGTTGTTTGTTGTGATAAGGCAATAATTCGCCTAATTTGAATTTTCTTTCTATCTTGAATCGTACGGGAATTATGGGAATATGAAATTTTCAGTCCCCCACCATTTCCGCCCCCTTTGAGCTGGTTAGCCCATCTGTGAACTCGGCCGAGATTTCCACCGTCTTTACAACATATCCGTCGACAGTTAAAATCTAATCAAAATTACTCTAGTTATCGTGTTTACAAAATAACACGGGCCAAAGCGTTATGCATATACTTCTCTACTACTAATAATAAGGAAAAGAACATTTTGACCTCTATTCTTATAAGTATTGGAGCTACAAGAATGAAAGAGGGTGGAAGAAACTGCAAATGACGAGAGCATTCCAACAAGGGGTAACAAGCTTAGGTTAAAACGTACTTTAAGTTGGGGGAGAGGAGGGGAAGGGTGGGAAAATCAATTTTTACCTCATAACTTCTAAGAAATTGTAGCTATCGAAAAAGTTTAAATTCAGAAATTGTTTGTTATGATAACGCAATAATTCGCCTAATTTGAATTTTCTTTCTATTTTCATTTGTAAAGGAATTATGGGAAAATGAAAATTTCCACCCCCCACCATTTCCACCTCCTTTGAGCTGGATAGCCCATCTACGAACTCGACCGAGATTTTCACTATCCTTACAAAATATCCCAAGCTGGTTAAATTTACATCAAAATTACTCGAGTTATCGTGTTCACAAGATAACATGGGAAAAAGCGTTATATATATATATATATATAAACTTTTTAACGAAGGGTGGTTTTGGGTTCTAGGGGTCATGATCGGTGAAGATCTGCAGAAATTTTCCGAAAGTCGTGTCATGAGAACCATTGCAATAGGTAGAGTTCCTATAAGGAATCTACCTAAAAATCAGATAAGCGAACCCTCGGCTTAGCGAACTTCTGGATCAGTCCGTTGAGGATTCGTTATAAGGGGCGTTTGATTGTACATCTACGGTCTGTCGCTCTAGGAACACGGTAACTCCAACCCAGAAAGATTTAAAAGAATGAAACTTGGTACCTTGTTTATGCACTAGTATTGTAGATATTTGTCAAATTTTGAATAAATTCCGCAAAAGGGAAGTCTGTCTATTTGTCATTGTGAATATGAACGCGATAATTAGACACAATTACGCGATTACAAGACAGACATGTGAAATTTATCATTAAGTACTATCATCGGAATTGTAGAGCTGTAACAAAAGTTGGGTCAAATGCATCAAAAGGTAACTGCTTATGAGCCTTTTATATGAACACGATACCTCAAAAAATGCACAGATCTAGAAAAATAAAATTCGGTATACGGACATGAGATCGAAATTGTAGATCTGTATGAAATTTTATACCCAGTCGGTCGAATCGTGTCTGTGAGATTCACAATTAACTTTCTCGGCGGTCTGTCATAAAAATAAGAAGCCATGTATGTGAGAGATCTGATGCTACCATTGGTATGTTAAAAGATTGTGATGTCTCAAGGCGGTCTGTCACAAAAATAAGAAGCTATGTATGTGAGAGATCTAATGCTACCATTGGTATGTTAAAAGATTGTGATGTCTCAAATGTAACTTTGCTGATACAAAATTGCATCTTCATATACAGAAAAAGTTTCATTTCATAACTTAAGATCATCAGTCTAAATTATTGGGCTCTGACCTTGACGAGTACATGACCCAATATTTTTGGAAGATCATATAGACTGCAAATCAAGATGATGTAGACGTTTCAGTATTTATCAGTGACGGATTATTTTCTCAGTATTTATGCGCTGTAGAGAAATAAGTAGCAGAAATATTTCAATTCTTTCGAACAGTTATCTGAAACAGGAATTTCTCTTTTCTTCTTGTTTTTTTTCTTTAAACAATAAAAGTGTTGCCTTGATAGTGGTTAGTCAATTCCTTGATGCATAACTAAATTAAGGTGTGTTGCACTTCAGTTGAATTCGACATCTGAGTTTTTACTGGTAGCATTAATTGGAAATTGTTTCATTGATTAATATGTTCTGTCTGATATAACTATTGCCATGAAGATGCAAGCCAAAGGTCTAGTACAGATCTTGTGCAAATTCAGCAACATTGAATCAGAAGATGATTGAAAAGATTGAAAAGTATGGATATTTAAGTATGTAAGTTTCCACGAATGTAAATTTGCAACAAAATGTTTTAGAAAGCAGAAGAAAATCACATAAAATAAATTTCCTACACTATTCTTTAAGCATTTTATACATTTTATTAATTTTTCATATCCGACGCTTGCACGTAATAAAAAAGCTTTACTGCAATAATAATTTCACATAGTCTTGAAATTTTATTAACTGTGCAATAGTACAATATCAGTGTTTTATATTTGTTATGAAAGTTAAAACCTATTGATGGCTATAATTTCGCTTTTCACTCTTTGTATGATGCAACAACGCAACTGGAGTTTTTTTCTGTAGTATGCATTTTCTTTAATATATATATATATGTCAATTTCTTACATGATTATCACAATTGTGAATTAACGAATACAGAATTTTGAAAATAAAGATATTATCTTTTGTAACATAAATGTTGGTATTTTTTATTTTTTGCTGATCAACGATATAACTCAAACGGTAAAAGTATTACAGATCTTTAGCATTTAGTTTTTGTTAAAAATACTATATAAAAAAAATTAAGAAAACACAGAATTAAAAGTTAAGAATCTGAAGAAAAGAAACGGTACAAAGCCAATCAGTCGCCACTGCACGTTTGAAAGTTCCTTTAAAAGAAAGTGAAATATCGTGAGAAACTACTGACTAAGGAAGAAATTTCTTATTAAACTTTTGGGAAAATTATTTCTTCCACTTATGACAAAACGAAGAAATAAAGAGACATCTTTTGCACTCGAATTTCTGCAAGTGCAGTCCTTTTAAGCTTCTTCAATTTCGTATTTGAAAATGTTTGGGGTTTTTTTCACTTTTTTCATTTTTACTTTCCTATTTTTCAATACTTGTTTGTTGCGGCAGAAACATCACGAATACTTCATGGTTTTATTAGTTCTTTTCTTGAAAGAAGAGTTTTTACCGTCTCCAGATTTTTCACGGTTTTTCTCAGACGTGTCGATAGTGATGGGAACTCCAGAGACTTCGGAAAACGGGTTTTTACAATACTTTAGACTTTTAGTCGATATTGGGAAGGTTGTACCTCTCTTAGAGAGAAAAATCAGATGTCTTCTCCTCTTGACTTTATCGTATAATTTCACATTGCTGTGGGTTTTGAGTTTAGCTTCGTTGTAAAGCGAAGAAATATGATTTTACACTTTCGACATCTTCTCTTTCACTTATTGTGTCCAAAATGAAATGTAGATCTACAATTTATTTTCATTACCACATATTTGATATTATTTATCTACCAGTTTTTCAATTGCCGTGTTCACTTACGCACGAAAAGACAAATATTTATTTATTTACCCACTCCGACACAGCCTACTCAGAGGGTGTAAGGCACTGAAGACAAACATACAGTCATATTTTTAAATAAGCAATCGATAGAAGGCTACATTTTTATTTTTTCCGAAGAGAAATATTTCTATTCTGTTTGTCAAGAACGCTGTGAAAGCATGCAATCAGTATATCGAATGGCAGAATAAGTATAACTGTTGAAAGAAAAAATACGTAGGAAATTTGCATTCTTCTTAAAAAAAGAATTAAAAAAAACTTGCCTGATAATGAAGATAACTTTTACGAGTAGTTTCTAAGGTAAGATCTTTAATTTTGAAATAAATTCTAGAAGCCTGAAAATTAGTTGCAAAGTAAAAATTTTATATATATATATATATATATATATATATATATATATATATATACAAAATTACACACACGCACACAGACATATATATATATATATATTTATTACAGCAAAATTAATTTAACCTAGATTAAGCGTGTCCACAGCCAAGATGCTATATTAATTGTTGAAAACTTCATATATATGGATTGCCTTTTACATGTTGGCATAAAAGTTTAAATTTAATTTTTGTTCATGGTATCTATAGTATTTTCAATTCTTTAGATTTTGTTTTGGATTTGGCTGTATTGTTTAAATTCTGAATTTTTAGTATAGGATTGGCTTCATGATATGTCTTGTTTACGTTGTTTATGTAAGATCATATATAACAAGTTATATATATATATATATATATATATATATATGTCTAAGCTATTAACTGCATCCAGCTCTGTCCGCGTGTCAAAAAAAACGGTGAATATACATAATTTTTACTTTACTACATACACAATCTCTTTCTCACACACACACATATAGGGTGTCCACTGAAGTTCTTCTACCCCACATTAACTTGAAAACGGCGACAACTATTGCCTCAAACTTGGTGTCTAGGTACAGTAAAGTGACCATGGGCTACACGTTACATCGGTTATAGCGCCACCTGGCGGGAAACAACGGAGTTAGAGTTCCTATCTCGTAAACGGTACAAGATGCGGAAAAAAGTCAACTACAGAATTGCAAAGCGTCTTCGATTTAGTACGAAAAGACACCTTTAGCGCAATAACGCTAAAAACAAAACGTGTAAAACGCGCTTTTGTTTCATCCGATTTCCAAAACTATGACGTCACAAAACGGGTTGAAAAGAGAAAAAACAATTATTTATCACAAGATACCTTTCTTTTCGGTATTCAAAGTGCTCTCCGTCATCTACAAAAAAGGTTTCAGTCCTCCTTTAAATTTAAATTTGCACATGTTTTAGCATATAGTTGTGCACAAACACAAGCAACAGGGATATGTCCAGCAATGTTGGCGGAAAGGTCCATGCACCTGCGGTTTGAGTTATTCCCACAAGAAAATGTATCATGGGGTCCGTTCTTGCCCGAAAAATAACATTTTATACATGTCTTGTGACGTCAAAATTTCCGAAAATGCGAACAAACAAATGAGCATTTTAAGCGTTTTATTCTTAGGATTATTTTGCGCTCAAGGTGTCTTTCCGTACTAAATCGAAGACGCTCTACAATTTTGTAAATAAATTTTTTCCCCGTATCTTGTACCGTTTTCGAGATATGAACGCTAACTCCGTTGCTTCCCGCCAGGTGGTGCTGCAACTATTGTCACCGTGTAGCGCATGGTCACTTTACTGTACCTAGACACCAAACTTGAGGCAATAGTTGTCGCCGTTTACAAGTTAATGTGGGGGTAGAAAGATTTTAGTGGACGCCCTGTATATGTGCGTGAGAGAGAGTGTGTGTATGTAGTAAAGTAAAAATTATATATATTCAACGTTTTCCTTCGACACATGGACGACCGAAGAGCTGGATCAGTTAATAGCTTAGATATCGAAACAGATCAGAACAAGAGCAATCAAATAGATAATTTAAATCGCTAGAATATTTATGTTAAAACCCGAATCATATCATGTCAAAAACATCCATAAACACGCGAACAGCCTCTTAGGATTAGATATTGCTTTCTATCTGTCAAATTTGTGTATCGAAATTTCGAATTTCTCTTTGCTACTGATGACTCATGCTTTTTAAATTGAATAGATTCAATGAAAGCAGTTTTAAAACCACACATTTTGTTATTTGAATTATTTATACTGTTTAGTGTATAATTTATGATTCAGTGCGATAAATTTTATAGAATCTGAAAATAATATCCTTCGTGAATTCATTACTAAGTGGCGCCACAATTATAACTTTAAAATTTAGTAAAATTAATCGATTAACTCATAAATAAGTCTCGAAAATATTAAAATAGTGTAGTGTCATCGAGAATAAGTTATTGTACAAAATTTCCAAAGTCCAGTATATTAGAAAGTGAATGAAAAATCGGTTGCAAAATTCCATCTTTACAAATCTGAAATGAGTCAAGTCAAACAAAGTGTTTAAAAATAAAAATTATCATATGTGCCAATGTGGGGTGGAATAATGGAGTACTTGCACACAAAGTTCTTCATCATGGTGGCATTGCAAATACGGTTATTTAATAAAATTGGAAGCGTCCTATTATTCTTAAATATATCACAAAATTTAGTAGTGTATGATTTAAGATTTGAGAAAAAATTAAATAGAATAAGGGAAGAAGATTATTTGAATGTGGCTGGGTCTTTTTAAATCGCGTGAATTATAGATTTGGGAACAAAAATATTACCTCATTCGTCTTATAAGATGGATTTTTTTTTATAAGTAGGGGTATAATTCGCTAATCTTAAACCCCTTAACAGTTGTGCCCGTACGATGACATCACATTATCTCATTTTTTTTGTCTTAATAACTAAAATTTAATCATTAATTAGCTGTATAGTTTGACACAAAAATTACGGGAAATCGTTAAACATCTCAAGCATTCTATGCCTTTTTTAATGAATGAAATCAACAGTGCCTTTCCAAAACAGGAGGGGTCATCTTATTAGATAGCAAAGAAAACGAGACTGTTAAGAGGCTATATCTAATTCTCTAACGATTTTACTGTTGGTTCTGAAAAAAGTTATTTTGAAAATGGTGTATACTATTTTCTAACACAACCTAAAAACGCAAGAAAAAAATGCTTATTTACACAAGTACAAGAGAAGAGTCATCGAAAATAAATAACGAGAAAGCGCCATCTGGTGTGGTGAAACAAACTACTACGATCTCAAACATTCTGAAACTAACGTGAAAATAAAAGTACGAGTCCTCGATTTTCAAAAGTAACGAGCTTTTAATTGTTACAGACACGCTACAACAAGAATCTAGTTTCTTTGGAAAAAAGATCCGAAAAAGAGTGTTATAGTAGCTTCAAAATATCCCATTTACAAATTGTTAAAGTTTAATCCAATTTAAAGTGGAAGAAAAATGAATAAGAAAAGTACAACAAGAAGTATTTACTTTCAAGATAATTCACTTTCGAAACTTCACAAACTTCTCTTAATTGGAAGGTTTTCGAACTGTGTTGAAAGTTCTCAGATTGTTATTTGAATGTTGAGAAAAGAAGAAATGATTCGAAGTTGAATTGGAATGTTAATAAGTTCCTTTGAAAGATTTCATATGTGTTCTATTTCATTAAAGATAATAAGAGTTTTGATTCAATTTTGTTTGTAAACGAATCACTTCAAGAAAATTAATAACAGTGTTGTTGTTTATAGTTTAACGAATATTATAAATGTCATAAATGGTTACATAGGGTGCCGACTTAATCCCTTACCCTCCTCCTTAACTTCAGAACGACGCCAGCTAAAATCATGAAAGTGGTGTCTAAGTATAGTAAAGCGAATATGAGCTACACGATGACACCTGACGGAAAAGTCCGGACTTAGCGTTCCTATCTCAAAAACGGTACAAGTATGGACATATAATCACTTACAAAGTTATAGAGCACCATATATTTAGTGCCAAAAAACACCTTTACAAAAGACAATTAGTTAACCCGCAGACGGATTTGGTTCAAATTTTGACACTTATCTACAATTCCAGTAATAAAATCATAATCGAATTTTTATTTATTTAACTCGCTGAGTTTTTGAATTATCGTGAAGGGGATCAAACAGTAATTAGGATATGCCTTTATTAATATTCAGAATTGAAGACAATTAGACAAGCTTTTCCGAATAAAATATTTCAAATCAACCATTTTAATACATGCAGACATTTCTGTATCATTTTAATCTTAAGCCTGCTCTAGTGCCTTCCTTTTGTTAAAAATTACTAGGTCTATTTCAAAATAGATTATGTGTTCTTCTTTTCATATTATATAGACTTAAAATTTTGTGTAGTTTGCTGCCATTTACATTTATTTTCTTACTTCTTTGATAATACTTTTCCATTTCAATATTTGGAATTCAATCTTTTTATAGATATATTTGGATCAGACACTTTCACTTTGTTACTTGTGCGTAATCTGTGTGTTTTTATGTGTTGTGTGATTTTTGTGTGCTTTTATATGCTCTTTGATAGTTTTTTTCATTTCTCATCACCTTCTACAGCTTGTACTCTATTTCTCGTTATTATCCTTTTTTGTGTAGGTGTGACCATTTTTTTACATTTATACCACTTTTTAAAAAATTTGAATATGTTTCTGTATCTATTCCTCTTGTTAATTCACTTCACTGCTTAATTTCCTTCACGTTTTCGTATGGATGCGACCAGTTGTTGTATATTTGATTCGTATTTTATTTCTCTCTCTCTCTCTATCTATCTATCTATCTCTCTATATATATATATACCTGGCGTTGCTTGAAATAAAAATACTTTCAAGTCCAAGTACTTATAACACCTTCAATTTAATAAAAGTGTTTTTCTCGGAAGCGTCTTTCGTTAATCAACTGACCCTATGGACCAGCAGTAAAACATCCTTTTCTCTTTCTCTCCTTAGTTTGAACCACCTTGCAAGAATCTCGTAGTAATTCGTACTCCATTTTCCCCTCCCCATCATTACTACGGCAACAGCAGAAACTTTCATATCTTGTATTTTTTGCCATTATTCGGACTGCAATTCTCTTCTCTTTAATGTTTTTGTCACTGACCGGAAAAAAACGCATAGTGTTCTTTTTCTTTTTCCTTAGACCCTCTCTCACCAGTAGGAAGTGAGCTCAACAATTTTGAAGAATTTTACACACTCATTATTATCATATATGAGATGCTATGAAATAAAAGCTAACTAAAATTTATGCCTTTCTATTAATATTCAAAGAAAACAATATTTTTATCATAACTTTCACAATGGTAAAAATACCAGAATGAAGGATTTGATGAAAAGATTAATGGTTTGAATTTAATTACAATGACAGAAAGCATTGTTACAAATTGTGTATGAAATAAATTTGAAATGTTTATTAAATTAAGAAAAAGAACGCATAACATTTAAATTGAAATGATTGAAAAGATAGTTTTCTGCTCTTTAACATGATATGTAAATAATCTACGTGCAATATATTTTTCTGACATTATTGGCGAAAAACTGAGATAAAACGCCGAAAATTTGCAAATATTTCGTTATTTAATTCAATATCTTAGGAAGTAATTTTTTTGAAAGTTTGAAAAAGAATTAATCTAGGAATGGACCCCAGAATGGCATGTGCAAATTTGACAATCCACCGTTTAGGAAGAGTTCTTGCGACAGATAGACCATTAGGCCATCTTTTTCCCCCGTCCCTTTTTCCTCTTCCTACAATAGAAACCGGACTAAGTAGCCTTGAAGCTTAGCACACATTGATTAGGATCAGTTAAAAATTTGTGAAAATCAAACAAAACATCAAGAGAATAATTCAGTAACGTCATTGGATCACTGTATAACCGTATTAAAAGCTTTAAATGCCACGGCAACCAGAAACCGGAAGTGAAAAGTCTACTTTGTTGCTTATGCTCAAAGGAAACAATATTTTCTTATATTCACTTTAACACTGGCAAAAGCCTGCGCGCGAAACAGTAAATAGGCTTGAATTTATTTCTATAAGAATAAAAAGCATTGTTAGAAATTGCGTTAAAAATATATTTTTAAACCTTAATAACAATAAGAGAAAACACTTTATCGCTATGGAATTAATATCATTAAAAAGATAATTTTCTGCTCTTTAAAATGGCATAAAAATAATCGTTGTCTGATAAATAGTTCAGAAGTTACTGGAAAAAGCGTCTAAGCATTAGGCTTAACAGCGGTTAATTTTCGTCATTTAATTAAATATCTTAAGAACTATTTAACTCTGAAAGTTTAAAATAGCACCGTTGACCTAGAAATGCACCCCAGAATGTCGTATGCAAATTTCATATCGCTACCGTCCACCGTTCAGGAGGAGTTCTTGGGACCGACAGACAGACAGATACATATATTTTCTGCTTTATAATATACTAGCTGATATATACCCGGCGTTGCTAGCGATAAAAATATTTTCAAATCCCAGTACTTATAACACTTTCAATTTAATAAAAGCGTTTTTCGCGGAAGCGTCTTTCGTTGATTTTCGTTAATCAACTGACCCTATGGACCAGCAGTAAAACATCCTTTTCTCTTTCTCTCCTTAGTTTAAACCACCTGGCAAGAATCTCGTAGTAATTCGTACGCTATTTTCCCCTCCCCATCATTGCTATGGTAACAGCAGAAACTCTTTCATATCTTGTATTTTTTGCCATTATCCGGACTACAATTTTCTTCTCTTTAGTGTTTTTGTTACTGACCGGAAAAAACCGCATAGAGTTCTTTCTTTTTCTCCTTAGGTCCTCTCCCTCCGGTAGGAAGTGGGCTCAACAATCTTGAGGGATTTTACACACTCATTATGATCATTAAAAATTTGTAAAATTAAAAGGAGCATAGCGGAAAGATAGTAATTAACATCATTGTTTTGTGGCGCAAACATATTGAAAGAGGTATGTTATGAAATAAAAGCTAAATAAAATTCCAGCCTTTCTGTTAACATTCAAAGAAAACAATATTTTGACCATAACTGTCACAATGGCAAAAATACCGGAATGAAGGATTTGATAAAACGATCAATGGTTTGAATTTAATTACAATAAAGAAAGCATTGTTACAAACTGTGTATGAAATAAATTTGAAATGTTTATTAAATTAAGAAAAAGAACGCATAAAGTTTAATTTGAAATCATTAAAAAGATGATTTTCTCATCTTTAAGATGGTATGTAAATAATCTACGTGCAATATATTTTTCTGAAATTATTGGCAAAAAACTGAGATAAAACGCCGAAAATTGGCTTAATTTTCGTTATTTAATTAAAT
>BGPR01005131.1:67648-92474 GCA_013235015.1 Araneus ventricosus
GAATCTCACAGACACGATTCGACCGACTGGGTATAAAATTTCATACAAATCTACAATTTCGATCTCATGTGCGTATACCGAATTTCATTTTTCTAGATCTGTGCATTTTTTTAGGAATCGCGTTCATATGAAAGTCCCATAAGCACCCACCTTTTGATGTATTTGACCCAAATTTTGTTACAGCTCTACAATTCCGATGATAGTACTTAATGATAAATTTCACCCGTCAGTCTTGTAATCGCGTAATTGTGTCTAATTATCGAGTTCATATTCACAATGACGAATATACAGACTTTTCTTTGACGGAATTTATTCAAAATTTGACAAATATCTACAACTAGAAAATCACCCGTCATGGTTTGACGGGTGTAAATTGCCTCTTCATTCGAGAGATTTCCCTTCAAATTTGACGTGTTTAAATAGATATATATGCGAGAGAAATGTTTAACATTGATTGAAAACAAATAAAATAAACATATGTTTTATGACAGGAAATACTTTTTTATTTACGTATTATTTAAATATTTCTTTATTCAAAAAACCTCTTCGTAAACAACATTCCGTGTGAAGTATTTTTCGTTGTTTAATAATTTTCCTTGTACTTCAGATGTCTTTGTGTAAATTTTAACGTGATTGAGAATCCTAGACCTCGAAAGTGCAACATAGAGCTGTCCATGTGAAAAGACAGGCTCATCGAGGTAAATTCCAACATGATCGAAAGTTTGCCCCTACGATGTGTTGGTAGTCATCATGTAAGCTGGAATAAACGGTAACTGGCGGCGGTTGAGAACGAATGGTAGATTCACGTCACTGGTGACTATTTTAATTCTTGGCAAGAAAACAACATCGCCACGATTGCATTCAGATACAATTTGGCGTCCAAACCATATCACGCGCATGATATACCACTGACGTAATTTACTACTTTCTATTAAAAAACGGAAATTAATTTGAAATATAGGATTAATATAATTTAAAATTTCACGGGAACTATTCATCATAGCGAGATAAATTTTATATCAATCGATAGAAAATTTTATTTCACTATTTTAGAGCTTTTAAATTTAAAATTACTGAAATTCAGGTTCTCTAACAATGAAATAATGCTGTTTAACGTCTCGCAGTGCTATGGCGCGAGTTTTATTGTTGGTGACGTCAGAGCGTTACCGGAGGATCTGGGCTATCATATTAGTAATACTAGTGTATAAACAAGATACCAAGTTTCATTCTTTTAAATCTTTCTGTGTTGGAGTTACCGTGTTCCTACAGCGACAGACCGTAGATGTACAATCAAACTCCCCTTATAACGAATCCTCAACGGACTGATCCAGAAGTTCGCTAAAGCTGAGGGTTCGCTTATCTGATTTTTCAAATATTGGCTAGACAAAATTTGTTATAATCCTTAAACAATTTCTGTATTGGACAAATTACAATGAATTACAATTATTTATGGGATATTATAAATTAAAATAAATCCTTGTTTTTAAAAAATGGAAAAGTGAAACTAATTTTACTTACATTTCGGAACTTGTTGGTACCGTTCAGATTTTTCTCATAGGCTTAAATTACCACTCTACAATTTTTTACAAATGGTCCCATCTATGAATTTAGAAAGAGAAAATTCTCTGCAAACAGCAGATTGACTCTCACTCATTGAATAATAATTTTCAATTTTTCCTCGATTGAAAAAAATTTCCGTTTACTAACAATACCCATTTTAAATCTACTCGGCGTCATCAACTCAAACAATATTCGGCAATTGGAACTAAAGAAAGTGAAATAATGTGTTATGACATATGAACCTCATATAGGAGATTTACAAGGAGACAGGAGTTCCGTTGAGTCCATTTAAATACTTCATTACAACCGACGTTATATCCCTGGTTCGTTATAACTGGGTTTGACTGTAATTTAAAAAATAGTATATTCGAACTCAGAGAGGTCAAAAATGGAGTCCCATGAAAATAGCCGATGTTCAATTTTTTGATGATTGCTGTAATTTCTCTTTAGGAACTTCGATTACGAGAAAGCAAGAATTACTAACATAATAACCCAGATCTGTCTCTCGGTAACGTTCTGACGTCACCAACAATAAAACTCGCGTCATAGCACTGCGAGACGTTAAACAGCATTATTTCATTGTTAGAGAACCTAAATTTCTGTAATTTTAAATTTAAAAGTGTAATTATCGTTCTAATTTCAAATTCAATAGCTCTAAAATAGTGAAATAAAATTTTCTATCGATTGATATAAAATTTATCTCGCTATTATCAATAGTTCCAGAAAAATTTTAAATTATATTAATCATATATTTCAAATTAATTTCCTTTTTTTAATAGAATGTAGTAAATTACGTCAGTGGTATATCATGCGCGTGATTTAGTTTGGACGCCATGATGCATCTGATTATTTATTGCAATCGTGTTGATATAATTTGATAATATTTTTTGGCGACGTTTGACAAGCAGAGAAGTGCTCTGTTTTGATTAGAATTTCGAAAAACAATTCCTTTGAAATTTTAACTTTTGACTTACGTTTGACAAGCTGAGAATTTCATGGTTATTGAATTATAAAAAAATTTTTAAACAACGAAAAATTCATCACACGGAATGTTGTTTACCAAAAGGTTTTTCAATAAAGAAAGATGTAAATAATACGTGAATAAAAAATATTTCCTGTCCTAAAACATTTGTTTATTTTATTTGTTTTCAATCAATGTTAAACATTTCTCTCGCATTATATATCTACTTAAACACGTCCAATTTGACGGGAAATCTCTCGAATGAAGAGGCAATTTGCACCCGTCATACCATGACGGGTGATTTTCTAGTATATAAACAAACTTCGAAATCAAAACAAATCAGCTTTACAATATCCATAACAGACGGACTAAATATTTGAAGTCTTTCTTTATTCTTCATAATGTAAATAAATGCAACTTTGTTTCCGCTGTATTTTAATTAAAATAATTTCCTGAACTTCAACAGAGAGATAATATTGATTACAAGCTCGCTTCCCATTGAATTCAATTTATTCCAATTCCTTGATAATGATGCCATTAAAAAGCAATTAATAAGTTTCCAAATTAAGAAATGGAATGCTACGTTAAATATGAATTGAGGTTCTTTCGAAACTTCTGCTATTATGATCCAGACGTTCATTTGAATTTCGGAAAAGATAAACAGAAACTTTTAATTAAAATACATGTTACGTCAAAAATACAGTGATGAAACGAATGAATTTATTATTCATTATCGCAGCTCTGTGTTCGAACAGTTGTGAATTTTTGAACGTTTTCATTAACCTTTGATTTCAAAACTTTAAAATTAGCATAATTCTGTGCGACTTCAATTAGATCTTCTGCATCAAGAACAATAATTAGCCTTCATTAATAATTTTATTCTTATTCGAGAAATTTTTCTAAAGATGTTGATTAGGAATGTAAATTTACATCTTTATTTGAAGCATAATCAAGTAATATCCTGTATTTACTTAAATAGTTTGAAGTATCATCAAAGCACAAAGTTTCATTATCTTAGTAATTTGTCAAATATACACCATGAATCAAAACTGAGCTATTTATAGCATGCTGCTCATTGTGCCGTTTTAAACATTTGCTTCGAACTTCCTGCAAAGATAAAATAAAAAAATGGCGAAACATGTTTATACGATGACATAAATTTAGAGTTGTGAATTTTGCAGGTGGGGTAAAACCGGGTACCCTTGATTCTTTAAATATTGGTTCTTCTTTTTAACGTACAGATACTGAATTACACTCTATTAGTCAAGAAAAAAGAACAGTCGTAATGGCGTGTTGCAGCTGTTGAATTCACTGCTTCTGTGAAGGTTAATTTGTTTTAAGACGTCAACTGTCTTTGAACGTCAATGTTCGTTTGATTTTAAACTATCCTTACTTAAAAATCATTACACTTTTAAAAACCATTTTTAGTCCAGCTTATTATACGTTTACTAAGGATTTATACCCTATCAAACAACAACGATTTACTCCAATAATTACGCTGTTCTATTTCGTTTTCTATAACCTCTGCACTCGGGGTAAAACCAGGTACTCTAAGTGGCGTACGACCGGGGCAGTCAATATTGATGAGTCTTCCTCTGAAGACGATAAAAACTCACCAGACGTTGATTATTTGTATTTTAATGATGATTTTTCTAATTCAAATCAAGAAAATTTTTTAATCTTATGTAAAAACGGTCTTAGCTGTCCCCACGAAAGCTACAGTGGCGCGGAGGAACTAGACAACTCCTTTACATTCGAATTTTGTAACTAATATTCTTAAACTGTCATATAAAATAAAAACGATTGCAACTTTTCCACGGAAAATCGAGTTTTCCTAATTTACCATAACGTTAACATGTGTAGGGAGTTGGGGTAATTGATACGCGGAAACTTAGATACAGTTCTTAAATTTTTATGATTGGAATGGCTCAAGATGCTCATATCTCCTCATATATATGCCACTGTAACCCTTAGAACACGGTAAATTTTTCGACCATGTTAAGTCAAAAGTTAATTTACAAATGAATCAAACCGTTAATCTACTAGTCGAAGTAAATTTTACTCTAAGTACGTGTTGTGTAATTTCTTTCACTAATTACGTTTTCTCGCCTTGGAATCTACTCCAAAAGTAGAAAAAAAAATCATTTTTCTGAAATATATTAAATTTTGAGGTTTTTTCAGCGTCGATTTTGTGTAACCATTTCTTTTAAGTAAAAAAAGTCTCTTGGGGCAGATTGATACAGTTGACTCTGGGGAACATTGATACGCATCTTCTGTGTGTATGAATACGCCTTAACAGCAACTACTGTGAAAATCGTCTTCAGAAATGGAAAAAACGTAAAAATGAATTAGCTAAGAGAAACACGCAATTAATCATTTGCTAAAACTATGAAAACAGTTTGAATTTCATCGCAAAAATAAAAAGAATTGTTGTCAATTAAGTTTAAATTATTTTTTTACGAATTTATTAAAATTGGAGAGAAAAGTTGCACGGAAATTTAATTAATATCATCAAAGAGACAATTTTTTTGCATTTTTAGATGGTGTAAAAATTACTTTTGTGCTATTTTTTTTTTCGTAACCCATCAAGCAAGAACGCGAAACTTTCCCTTAATTTTTAATTCATTAATATCTCAAAAAAACGGCTTCGAGGTACACATTCTCTACTTCCAAAGTATATTTACACAAAGAGACACACATTATCCTGTATTATTTGTAGAGACAAATTAGCTTCTATTATCTGAGGTAATATTATTACAATTTTCCAGTGCCATTAAAAATGTTGAAATTTTATTACAACAAAAGTTTCTTTCTTTGTTAAACTTTTAAACTTGATTTGGAATATAAATTTTTTTGATAAAACACCTTCTGTTTTGATCCCAGACCTATTAACCATCATTATTTTCGATATTTCCATTCCGTTGTATGGAGCAGATTGATACAAATCCATTTTTAGAAAAAAATGTAATAAACATTTTATTATTTCATTTATGACCAAAACTCGACTTAAATCCTATATTAGATTAACAAATGCACAAATATAGTGTATTAGTTCTAATTATTTCCGTTGGTAAAATCATTTTTAGCTTTCCAAAAAAAAAGTGTATCAATTTTCCCGTGTTCCCTCTACCCCACTAGTGGGGTAAAACCGGGTAGTTTCACTTTTTTATATAAAAATCATTGATAAAAAAAAAGCAACGAAACCATGACTTTTCTGGAAAGATATATTGTACTCTGATAAACAATGAATATTTTAATAAAATTTGACAAGCTCTCTGTCGATTATTTAGTTCCAGCAGGCCTTCAAGCCTTAGCTACCCGTTTTTACCCCCCTTTCCCCTATACTTTGTAACGTATTTAAATCTGATAGAGGTTGAAAACGAAGCAAAAATTCTAACAAATCAAAACAAACTTATTGTGGCCTTACAAGCTTTAGATGTGTGCGCAAAATACGGTACAGTAAGGTACAAAATATTATTAGAATTCTATTTTTCTTCGAAATATCGCTTGCTAGAAATTTCAGAAAGTATTCTTAATAAATGGATAAGATTTTCATACAACACATGGATTCCATTATTCCAGAAATATTGGTACTCGCATGGGCCTTCCTGTTTTTTGAGAAAAACATTTCTTAACCATTCTTTTTATTATTATTATTATCTTACATATAATATTATAATCTTGAGTATACTTTTGAATTTTGCTAATTTTATATATTTATTGCCCTAAAATATTCTGATTTTGATCTTTCACGTACACCTGATCGTAACCATACTTTTATTTTCTCTGTTGTTAACTGCTTTTCATTTACAGCAAGCCTGAAACTTTTTTTCTTCTTAATAAAATGGACTTAAGTCCGTTGCTTTTTCTCCCTGTGTAAAGAATATTTTCTAATACGATATTCGGTTAAAGAAAAACTTACATTCTCTGCATGCTAGGCGTGAATTGACCTTTTCTCGATAACTGAGTGGTCTTTGATTTACAAACATTTCATCCGATATTCAAAATAAAATTTAACCAAATTTCATTCAGCCAATAATTTAAAATGATGCCAAAAGTTTTAAATAGAATTGCATCATGCATAATGTAAATTGAATGTGATGAAACAAATTACCTTGATATACAGGATAGTCATAAATTATTGGACCCATTTCAAAAAAACCTTTTAATGAAACAACTTTGTTTCTTTTAATGAGAGAGTAGCTCATTTATTTTCCAGATAGGTAACGCGCCGTTACGGCACACTAAATCTGCACAATCCAAAGCAAGTGTCAAAATGGCTACCGTGCTGCAGAAGACACGCTTCTGGTTGCACGAAAGCAAATCAATTGTAACAGTTCAAAGAATTATTCGGTTAAAATATCGAAATTGTCGGTCTCCAAGTAAGAACTTCATGAAGCGTTGGTGTGAGAAATTAAGGAGTGAAAGTCTCCCTCACTGATACACATTTCCTGTTCCCTTTAATTTCTCATACAAACGCTTCATGAAGATCTTACTTGGAGACCGACAATTTCGATGCTCTAACTACATAATTCTTTTAATTGTTACAATTGATTTCCTTTCATAGAATCAGAGACATGCCTTTTGCTGCACTGTAGCCATTTTGACACTCGTTGGATTGAGGAGATTTAGTGCGCCGTACCGGCGTGTTACCTATCTGAAGAAAGAAAATGAGCTGCTCTCTCATTTAGAAAAAACCAAATTACTGCATTATAGGATTTTTTCCATTAATTTTTGAAATGGGTCCAATAATTTATGAAAACCCTGTATTTTGTTTCAGCTTAAAAATACAAAATTCTAAACCTTTCACATATCCATATTGTTAAGTGCTTAATTTGAATATAAAAATATTTCTTAAGCAAGTTATATCCCTTTTTAATAAGATTGCTTTGCTTAAATTTACAGCAAGTGATATTTTACAGAAAAACAGAAACGCGATTATTTTTTGGGCCGCTATATTTCTAGACTATCTTCCTATCTCCGAAATATTTAGAAGTGAGTTATTTAAAGTAGGATCTTAGCTTACATTTGAAATTTTATTCTTGTGTAAATTGTTTCTTCTTTTATTGAGTCTTCATTTAATTTTATACCGGCGTCATTGCTTATTACAAACAGTACACCAAGTTTAATTAACTATAAAATATCTGTTAACTATAAAACAAAATTAAATTATAGAAGCATCCCTGAAAGTAATAAAATTCCAGAACTTTCTTAATTTAATATGAATCCTTAAAAAATTCAAAAATAAGTCTCTATCTTTTCTGTCCATCTAGCATTCCTGAAAAATTCATTCAGGAAGCCCTTTTAAGCTGATTCGCTAACGAGTTGCGACGTCATAATTACTTAAAAGCGAGATGCCTGGACATGCTTAAGGGAGGAAGTTGTGTTATTAACGGGCACGGTTATAATTAATTGAAAAACAGGGCCCGGAAATTGAATACCTAACGCCATTACACAGCCACGATGGAACGTCGAAGCCCTTCCAAGAACACACAAAGAGCTAAGCTGAAGAAGCAACAAAAAAACTACTAGGGGAAGAATTTTTCCTGGCAAGGGCAAATGCTGAAGCTAAAACTACTAAGAATGGTATTTAAATATTTAATCAAAGCGGATTCGGAAGTTACCTTGATCGAGGGGAAAAAAATGTGAAGGCAGAAGAACTGGATGTGTCTCTGGCTAAGTAACTTTCGCTACTGTTTTGACGAAGGGCTTTTGTTTGTAGTGTATAGTTAGTTTTATTCGATTCTTTCATTTTGATGTAAAGGGAAAATGACATATTTTTGGAAATAATGGCATTACGAGAGAACAGATAAAGCATAAAGAAACAAATACGAAACATATATCAATAACATTTTAATAGTATTTTTTTTCCTTTCATAACTGGTATTATTCTGCATTTGGAAAAATATGTCTATATTTTTATTCCGGTTTCAAATTTGATTTCTCCTTTCTGTGTCATTATTGATAATTGATGAAAACAATTATCGTGTGTTGAACATCTTTATATGCTGCTTAAGTATGTTGAGTTAAGTTTTGCGAATTCTGTAATTTAATACTCTGGATATTTAGTGGAATGCGGTACTGAATATCAACCTTTGATGTTGTCAATTTTAAAGGAAAAGGAAACGGTGTTTTAATAAACTTATATTACCTTTATTTACGCTATCTAAACTTTATACAACTATTTGGAATGTTCTCATTTTTAATAAGTGCGCTCGTTCAAAATTAACCTTAAAAAACCTCTTCTTACAGTATTGCGGAAAAATACAAGTGCCGTAAACAGAAAACCTTAAGGTTGAGTCGGCTCTCCTGGGTATTGAATGAATATAATCCGTGCGGTGAAAGCAGCGACACAAATATTCGCAATAATATTAAAGCAGCAATAAAGTAAAAATAAAACGAAGAGTATGCACACACAAAATTGCGCATTAATACGCAAATATAGAATAGCAATAGCATGCCGAACAAGGAGTGTCCCGAAACTGTGCATCCGTTTTCAATCATCATTACATAAAATAACGTTGGAAATGTAGGATCTAAGGTATTGGAAGCTTCATGAATTAAATTTATTAATACACTAATTTTTAATTTTTTGCAGGAACAATTTGTTTCCGTTAATTCAAGAATTTTCATAAATTATAACCTCAATTAAGCCTCAGAATAGCAGTGAACTTTAGTAATGAACTTCCTTCCATTCACTTGTACGCATATTATGAGAGCCACAAATTTGGTATGATATGTGAAAGAATATAAACAGATTATTAAATCTCTAGAGAACTGAAGCATTCAAGGACTATACGGATTAGTAAAATGTCAAATTCAATGTAATGCTTTAATTGTATGAGTATAAAAGATGTTGGAACACACAGTGTTTTTCCTATCTTACGGCAATGGGTCGTAAAAAGTAGAAGAAAATAATACAAAATTCAAATTTTATATTTTTTACTTGTTCAGGGAAATATATCCTATGCATACATACGATATTTTAAATAACTGAAAACTAATCACATCCTTTCCGGGTATTTTGGGGTAATTTTAATAGACTCCGCAAGGTTATTTAAAAAATTTAACTTTAAATATTTGTGACGGAAAACAATTTAATGCATACATAAATACAAAGCTATTATATAAAAAAAAGCATACATTCTTTGTGAAATATGAAAATTAAATCCACAAATGGAATATTAATAATATGTCTCCTGACTATGTTTACGAATTACGTCCATGCGAGAGAGGGCTAGAAGAAAATGTTCATAAGATAATATTTCGTTCTTGGATTTACATAACATTTTTAAGATATACGAAGAATATTTCAGAGCGCAAACTTTCAACCGCGGTCAGACGACGCTTCAGCCACACAAGTCGTCATCCACATCTAGAAACCCCCCGGCTACAACAGTGGCAGGAGTCTGTCCCCAAAGCAGTTAAAGTGCACCAATCTCGCTTTCACTGCTGATGTTTAGTGAAAAGGATCGTTAGTCGAAGTTCCTCTGGCAGCAAAATCAAAACTCTGCCACCAGAGAATCGCGGGCATCCTCCGCCAATTAATTATATATGAGATTTTATACTGTTTACAACTTCCTTTAACCTTTGTCGCTCCGAATACCGGCTATAGCCAACCCAAGGAGATGAACGCCAGCTATAGTCGACATACACGATGTGAATCCCAGAGATGACTTAAATTATAATAATAATTTTAATTATAGTAATAGTTTGTGCAGAAATAATGATTTTATTGATTTAAAGAAAACTGCCTTTTCTTCCAGGAGTATGTCAAGGTAGCGTTGTTCAGGCGTAAGACGTAAACCCAAACGCCAAAGACTGTGAACGTGCCATGTGTACACTTTTGACGCGGGATTCGGTTCACTGGCGGCGCTACAACGGAGAGAATCGCCATAGGAAAAGGGTTAATTATTATCTCCAGATATTTAAACCTCATAATGGTTTTGGCTGAAATATTTCTATAAATACGTGATGTGTTGTGACAGAATGCAGCTCACTACAAGGCAGAACGTGAAAATTACAATTTGCCACTTCTAGGGTAGAAAGTATTCACTTAGAAATGGTTTTTAAAAATTGTAATTATATTTTAATTAACTGAAAACAAAATCAAAAATTAACTTTTTCCCTTAACAACTACGGACCACATTATCGTACAAAAACCGTATTTAACCCACTTTAAAATTCCAAAAATACATTTTTAGCAGTCACGTTCATTTCCGTGCATTTTCTCCAATATTCAATAACTTTTCAACATTAATTTTTAATACAATTTGTAGCAATGCTTTTTATTGCTGCGATGAATTTGAAACCAATATCATAATTGCATCAAATATTTTGGACATGTTTTTCCACCGCTTTTAACGTTCTACTGAAAGAAAAAAATGCTTTCTTTTTGCATTAACTTCAAAGCAGAATTTTTACTTTGGCTTTATTAGCATGATAATGCTTTAGGCATTCTTTCTATAAATTTCTTGATGCGAAATTTGTTACGCACAGAATACAACTGTTGGTTCAATCAAGCCAGACAAAAACAAAACAGAAGAATCAGACCTAAATCAATATCTTGCTACGACGTTTCTGTGTAAAAGTTCGAGTTTCCTTTGATTTGTTTCTGCTTTTTTGTGGGTGTTTTTTTTTCCTTTTTTAGCCTTTATATTTTTTTACTTTTTCCGATGATTAAATTAAATCCCACTTAATTCTTCCTAGTACCAGCCAAACAAGTTTCAGATAAATCCACTCAACGTGCTATAATGGATCCTTTTACAGACACACCAAAACACGTGACGTGTCACATTGATTTCCATCTATGTCCATTAGCCTGACCTTCTCACATCAACGATGTCCGAAACAAGGTGCAGGTTGAGCCCCGAGCAAAGTAACAAGCGAACGTCCCCCGATGAAGACAAATGCCGCCCATCAAACTCCATTAGTTCCTCAATGCTCCATCAATTAGGGCTGTCAGGTGGCCAACAAGGAAGAAAATGTGGCCCCGATCGTTAAGAATTGACGACGAGGTGTTTATTTCGAAACTAAGTAGTTCTTGCGAGCAACTGTTCTAGGATCCCCGCCTCCTAAGAGCTTTCCTTTGGACTGAGATAGAGTTTCAATGAGGATAAAGTACTAAAACCCTCATTCCGTGTTTTTACAATTTATTAGTTTTTCTTCCTTTTCTTATTGGGTTTTTCTTCTCTTGTCCTTTTTTTCTATCTTTTATCAGCAAATTCTTTAAGGCTAAGTGATTTTAAGGCCATTCCCCTTTGTTTGCAATTGGTTTTGTAAGGTTGTTCTTACAATTGAATCAATAGTGTTGTATTTCTTCAACAATTTGTAGAGATTTCTGAAAGGAAACTTTTTTATACTTGCATCGTTGCAATTTTGGGTGAGTAAAAAAGAATTTGCTTCAAAATTATATTTTTCTTCAAGCAATTTATTATATTTTTATACATTTTTATATACGCCATTTGTGCTTGGAAATATAGATTCTTGACATGGTCAGAAAATAGAATTTTCTGACATTTCAAAATTTGGATAAAATAAATTATTTTCAGTTATTGCACTTTTAATGAAATCAATGAGAGACAAAACTACATTTTAGAAAAATGATAATGTTTCTAGCTTTTAGGTGAGCCCAATATCTGAAATATAATTTTTTACATTACATTGTGTAGCTCAGCATAAAGTTTTTTTAAGTAGCACGAAGAATGTTTCTACTCGGTTTCTCATTAGTGTTTTTTAAATTGAAAATTGATTACCTCATATATTATGAATTATATGACGTAATCTCACACACAATAACACTGGCGTGTGAAACAACACTGACATAATTTTTAATCTCCCGTTTAGACTGGTGTAAGAATCATAAAGACTGCACATCTCATCCTTGATGTTGTGTCCTCTTTACAGATGAGTGTCATGTCAGTGTCACAGGCCAATCTCAAAGACAGTTGATATGGAGAGAGAGAGACAGATAGAGAGAGAGAAACACGGATTTATTCAACTAACATCTGGAAAAGATACCGTTTCGATGGTCCTGGCATGCTCGTCTGGAAGTGTATGATTATTAATAGGTAGACTGTGCTGCAAATTTTATATGGAGATGCTGTTACCAGAAATCTCTTTTGTCAGCAAGGGTCTCTCCCACGCATGTGTTCCAAAGTGCCACTGGGGCAGGATTCGCTTTTATGGACGATAACGCCAGGCCACATCATACTCGTGCTGTTGAGGAGCTTCTTGACAATGAAGACATCACTGGAATGGAATGGCCAGATTACTCTCCTAATTTAAATCTCATAGAACATGTATCAGGAGACGTCTTTCGGTACGATTATATGCCCTAGATAATGCCCTAACCAATGAGGAATGCAACATTCCTCAATGGGTAGTTATTCAGTGAAAACCTGCTGCTGTTACTCTTATTTCAAGAACTGTTTTATAATCAGGTGTTGAGATGGACAGACGGTCTCAAGCAACTATTGCAGTTAAAACAGGAAGGAACATCTGTTTGTTGTTGTCCCTCTTCGACAGACAGTAATTTTTTACCGACTCTACTCTTTCAATAAAGCCTTTCTTGTTTAATTCCATACTGTATGCGCTCTATTTACCTTTGCTCAACTATGCTCTTTTAATCCTTTGAGTATCAAATATTATCTCTGTAATGGATTTCCTGTCCAGGTGCATTCTTAAAGAAGTACTACAAAAAAATCCAGATGTTGCTTAATGTTCGGGGATGGCTACACAGACGGCCTAGGGTCTCGTGTTCTCAGATAAGAGCGAAGGAAAGACTCTGGAGTTAAGTAATTTGACTTTATTTCATGGTGGTATTTACAAAGAGAGTGAGCGATTACAAATGAGTGAGATTATATACAAGTGTAATAATACACACAGCGCCACCTACAACCTTTGGGCACTGAATTCCCAACCCTTAAGTTTTGCACACCAATGTAAATTAAGCCTCTTTTACTGATGTCTTGTATTCTCATACTTTCGCAAACATTTTTCATGTCAGCAGTAAGCCCGTTTTCAGTCAAAAATAATTTTCCGTTAAATATATTTTTTGTTTAAATGCATTTCCATCCTCTACTATTTTATAAATTTTGACTTCAGTCTGATTTTGGGTATAACTAGTTATTCTGCGTACAAGATTCAATCATTGAAGCATTTTTGCTGCAGGCACATATTTTCTGCTGCTTTATAAAGTTTAGACATTTTAGGATCTTTTGTTACTACAATCATTTTTAAAAAGATAAACTTTGCTTTCAATCCATTATTTCTGAACGAACATTATTTCTTTTCTCTCATGAGAGCATTCTTTTTGTCAACTTTGAAACGTTTTCTTCAAAAACAATTAGAAGATGAAAGAATCAATTTTTTTTACTTTAGAAAAGTACGTGTGTTTTGCCCTATGCCTCATTGTTTAAAATAGCGCAATGAGCTTTATGCTAAAGTTAACTTAGTGATTATGCTAGTCCCATTTAACACGCTTATACGTATGAGAGTAGGTCTCTGTACTTATTAATCTCACAGATTCAATGTACCATCAACTATTAATAATAACGAACATTACTTCTCTATATTTTGAATAAAGGTATAAATTTCCATTAATAAGCAATGTTTTCAGGAAACTTCCTTCAATGGGAATAAAGCCATTAATAAAGTAATTATCGTTACTGATGCAGAAAATCATCTGAAAATATCACAGAATTATGTTAATGTGCAATTTAAAAATCAAAAGTTAATAGAAAAGGGAAATTTCCTAATACAAAGATGTGAAAATAAATCTTAACACATAAATTAATTTGTTTCATCATTGTATTTTCGACTTAATATGTATTCTAATTAAAATTTTCCATTTATATTTTCTTGGGATTCAAATTAATTTCTGGAAAAGCCGAAGTTTCGGAAGAACCTTAATATGTCTTTAGCTTAGTCTTCCTTTTTCAGAATCTGGAAATCAAAATTAATTGCTTTCTATTGGCATCGATATGAAGAAAATCAAAGAAAGAGAAAAACAAGGATATTAACTATTACACTTGTCTGCTGATGTTCAGGAAATTATTTTTATTATAATACACCACAAGAAGAGAAATGAAAAAAGTACTATATATTTTCTGTGTTAATTTCCCTTATGGCACTTTTAAAATTAGTCTCTTTTTCGTAAGCGTTGTTTTTTAATTTGTGAATTGATGTTGATAATCATTTACGATTTTTATAGAATTGGAATAAAATTTTAGAATATGTGAAATAGAAAAAGAATAGGTTTTCCATTTACATATTGAAGCGTGCAAGAAGATCTTTTGGACTTCCATATCTATAAAATTATTTAGAATAAATTGATTCGGATTGGATTTCGTGGCGCAATAGCTAGAATGTTGGCTATACTGCGAAGAACGCAAAAACTGTGTATTTGAAACAATTATAAGTCGCTCGCAGTTATTGGATGGTTAGAATTAAAATTATCCTTGTTTTTTAAGATGATAATGTTTATAGGCTGGATACTATCCGTAAATGTCGACATGCGAAAACTCGCCATGAGTGATGCAGCATATATAATGCAAAAATCGTTCAAAACGCTCTGCAAAGCAGTCTCTTGGACTTACAGCTTCAAATACGGTATTGTATAATTTTGATTTGCTGTTTAATTCCTTCTCCGCTGTTATAAGACATTAGTGATGATGAAATCATATCATTTATTCAGTTTCGTGCAATACCTGAATGTGCCGTGAAAAGACTCCCATGTTGCAAACAAGCAATTGAGAGACGTGTCAAACTCCTGTCAGAAGCAGGAAGTCTTTATGGTCCGTAAATCCAACGTATGCCCAGGGCTCATGGGTCTCCAACCGAGATTTCTTATGCAAAGGTAAGACACTGTTATAAGTTTAGAAATCTAACAAAATTTATTTTCTGTATTCCCAAGACACATAAACTTAGACAGAGAAGAAATAATAATAAATTGTAGTTGAAGGTATTAAATATAAATGCTAACTATTTTTAACAGCAAATCAACATGGGACAACAATAGGAATACAACATATTTAATTATTTGGAATTGAATCCATTCCTTTTCATCTTTTAAAAAGAGTATTTGTTTGCTTAGAATAAATTTAATTAATAATTTTCTCTAACTGGGAGGTCGATTCATACATAGATATTCCAAATATTTCTTCATTGAGAAATCACGCTAGCATAGCTATGATTTTTTTTATTTACTGGGAGCTTCACTCCATATATGTGCCTAGTGCCTCAAAATCCAAAGGGGAACGCTGATCAGAAGTAATGCTAAACTGAATCCGGAAACACTTTCATCACAAAAACACTGATACTTGTATTGCCCGAATTCTCCCAAATATCAGACTTCCAAGTATCATATGATGAGTAAAATGACAAGCAAAAAAAAAAAAAAATTAGAAGACATAAAGATGTTTTAATAGCTGAAATGTTTTCTTACAGGTGTGTTATTATTATTTTTTTTTTGCTTTCTGTATTCTTGATATGCGTTCTGAATTAACAAATAATATTCCAGTTTTTGAGCTTAGCTTTGCGATGCGTTACTCTAAAACTAAAAAAGAAAATAAATAAATTCGATAATTTTTAAACCTAAATAACCTTTTGATATGCATATACTTCGTTCTGTTGCCTTTCCTCGACAAGATGATACGTGAAGATTATGGTGATGATTAGGAACTAAAAATTGCTTACTGAAGTAATTTGGCATATTTTTTTGTCAATTTTGAAAGGAATCTGCGACAGAAGTTATGGACCGATTTCGATAAAATAAAATTTATTACTCTTAAGAAGTTGAGTACTTAACAATTAACGCCATGATAAAGAGACCAATTGAAATTTTTAAATTTTAAAAATTAAAGAAAATCAGTCGATTTTCGTCAACTTTCCGGGGATTTTAAGGCCCATGCGGAAACAGAAGATATCAATCAATTTAATTAATCCCCCCCCCTTTATTTCTCACCAATAAGCAACTTTTCCGCGGTAGAGTGAAAAGAAAAAAAATTAAATTTTTTTGGCCGATCTTACAACACATATGCGAAACTTAGCATAATCTTTCTTTCATAATGTCAAAGTCTGACATATACGGCAGATTATATAAAAACTAGGGGGTTACACCCCTATTCGCTCCGCTCGTCAACCCCCAAGAATCACGTTGTGATTCGTTTGGGATCACTACGTGATCCCAGCTCGCTTCGCTCGCTCGCCATACAGTTATGAGTGTCTGCTAGTAATAGGAAATTATAATACATTTATTACTAAAGTAAATTTAAATTATTTGAAATAGCATAAACTTCTAACATTTTTCATCAATTACTAAATAAACTAAATCATCAATTTCTAAAATTAAAATTTTCTGGTAGCAGATATATTTATATATATGTCAATGTTAGAAAGTAATTTGAATGATAAAAATGGATAATTATAAAATGTTTACAAATAAAAATTATTTACATCAATCAGAAACCATGCATTTAAAACTTCTTGGTACACAAAATTGAATATTTCTTCAACATCTTCATTAGCCCTAACTTCATTCCAACAAACTTCTAAATATCCACTCTCCTCAATGAATTGTTGCTCAAAAAAGCGTCACCACATGTATACACACTCACTGCAATAATTATTTAGCCAAGAAAGTTATAACTTTTCTCTCTGGGTAGTTGTTTATGTGTTAAAACTTCAGAAAATTTGAGTTACAAAAGATTATTTAACCCATTTCACAAACTTTTAGCTTAAAAAGCACAGTTTAACGTGACAAATGACTTTAAACATGTTCATATTCATTATTCAAAATTATAAACCATAATAATTATTTACTTTTACCTTTATAAAATTAAGAAAACAACCTTTTTCAAAATTTTTAAAAAATTTCTAGCATTCTTGCTTTTTACACCAAAATTTTAAACATGCTCTTTTTCCACTGAAATAATGCTGAGTAAAGCTTCGCCACATGTATAAAAGAACACAGTCCTGTCATAGTCCCACATGTTCCTGTAGCTCGTACACAAAAACGCTTGATTCTATTTTGTTCATTCCGATTGGATCGTCTTAGGAAAGATTCCTCAACAGTTTCATTAGACCTCTCTTCTCGTTTTCGACGATTTCAATTTATAACCGAAACTGCCCAACTACAACTCAGCTTGAAAAATTTTGTTGTCCCAAATCAAATCAAACTAAATTCGCCGATTCGAATGTAAATAATCTAAATTTGCGAGCTGTTGCCAAACGGCGATAAGGAAATTCGACCCTTTTTTATCGCCGCGTAAGAGAATTATATATATAGATTGCAGTTTAATACCGTCAATATTAAGAATGATATGTGTTTTGTAGCAAGCGTAAATTCAGTTGTTCTCTACGAGAATCTCAACGATGAGGGCTCAATGATCAACCAAATTATACGAAAATTACTGAATACTTGACAATAAGTTAGCAAAGCACAGTCTTAAAATTCGAAATAAATGCTTTGAATAATAAAGGAAATATGAGTCCTATAGTAAATAACTTTTTGCCGCACATGTTTGAAACTTAGTATAATTTTTCATTTATGATTTGTAAGTCAGATATATAGGGCAACTTATAAAAAGTTCCAATTGATTATCATTAAGATTTCGAAAGATATCGGCTTTGCAGAATTTCTGTTCATCTCTAAGAGAAACAAAATGACGAGAGTTTTTTTCAAAAATAGGGTATTTTTTTAAAATTGAATCATAGAGTAGTTTTATTGATTTGTATAAATGTTGAATATTCTGAATATCATTGTATACGTATAAATTAAGAACACAATCTCAATTACAGTTTGACGATTACTATTCGAAGATTCAAGTTTAAATAAAATTTATTTCTGAGAAATCCATCATCATTTAGCTTCTCTTAGAGAGCAACAGAATTTCCGCTTACTACAATGTATATATCTTTCTGAATGCTAACGGTATTAATCTGGAATTTTTATATAAGCTGACCTGTATATCTGGCTTTGACATGAGGAAATAAAAATTATGTTATGTTTCACACTTTCACACAGTTAAAAATTGTTTATTACAAATACACATATTTCCTTCAATATTCTTAGTTTTTACTTCAAAGTTTTATCTATGGTTTCTCTGGCATATTTTCATGTACTCTATAAGTTTTGTATTATTTAGTTGAAAACTCTGCATGCTATAAGCAAAAACGTGCGGAAAAATTTAGGATTTTTTAAAGAAACCTTTATATCTTCCCTAATATAAGTACGTACTATTTTTACGAAAGTGCGCGCAAGTGTTGCTCACAGCACATAAAACCACTGATGAATGTTTCAAATCATTATCAGCTTTTTGTAAAACGTGGGGCCCGAAATCCTTATCATTTTCTGCCATTTCTTGTTGGCCCCATAAAAGCCCAAGTGACCGAAACTCCATTTTTAAATGTGAGTTTTCATGATTGTATAGTGCTCGAATCTCCACAAATGATTGTGAACCTTTGTATTCTTATTAACTCCAGATTTTTGGGATTTTGCGAAATATTCTTAAGTCTTGCGCAGCAGTGTATAAAGCGGTAAATAATTTTGAAAACAAAAACGAGACCAAGTCGCCATTCCATGACCGAAATCTTCTGAGGAGAAGCTGGAAGATTGTCAGGAACATTTGTTTCTAGATCCTTCCTTCACTGATTCCTATTTAAACTAATTTGCACCACTTATATCGTTACGAAGAAATAAAAAACATCTCTTTTGCAGGAGAATTTCTTCAAAAGCGGTCCTTTTAAGTTGCATTGTTTACTTCCTAATAAGAGTTCGAGTTTTTATTATTTTCTCACTTTTACCTTCCCGTTTTCCAATTCTTGTTTCTTGCAGCAAAGACATCACGAATGTTTTCTGGTTTTATCAGATCTTTTCATAAATGGGAGTGCGTCCCCAGTTTTCCCACGGTATTTCTCAGACGAGTCGATAGTTGTGGGAACTTCAGGAGATGCAGAAACACAACCATCTAGTTATCTTATGCTTTTAACCGATATTGGATTTGAAGATGCACTTCGATTGCAGAGAAAAAAGAGACTTGGGAAAAAGGATTTCGGATGCATGATCTGGAATTACAGAGAGCCTTATGGCTAGAAATTCGAATTGAACTTTACTGATGTTTAAACTTAAGTATTATAATTCTGGTCAGGAAGAAATAATACTACACTCAGAGAACATGATTTGACTGCTGATGAAAAAATATACAAGATATAAAATTATATTTCACTTTTAAAAAATTCAAATAGGTTTCTAGAATCAGAAAATAATGCATAACACTATGGATTAAAATTTGATGTAAATAAATACGACATTTGTGAAAAGGAATAAGAAATATTTACTACTCAGCTAGAAGACACAATAAAACTGAGCATGCGAAATTAACTCCGTGTTTTGATGATGCGTTAAGATAGAAAGCACAGACCACATATAGAACCATTTCATACTTATAAAGAGCATTTAGAGAACTGTACAAATTTATTTTTTGAATTACAATGTTGATCCTTCAACAGGAAAATATTGTCTTGTGATTGTCACGGTACGTGAATTGACTCTAATCCAGGGTGTAACTAAATAGCAAGAACGATAGCAGAAAGCCTCAGTCTTCGAATATAAACACTACAGAAAACAAGAACTTTCCATATTAGTCCAGATTTTTCATTGACTGCATGCAAGTTTTTTTACTTTCTCGTATACGAAGTATACAAAGAGAAAGTATTGTAATCGTTAAAAAATTCGAACTCGAGCTTTTGACGAATCTCCACGTTTTAAAACTCCGTGAGTCCGAAAAACACAATTTTGGAATTATGTCTGTTTGTCTGTAAACACGATAATTCGAAAATTATTAGAGCTACGGGGATGAAATTCGATATGTTATCTGTACACATATTTTGTAGGTTTCTTTCAATTTCTGGGAAAAATCTGTCCACCGGAAGTTTGTCTGTCTGTCTGTCTGTTCAAGAACTAAAATAGCTAGATAGATAAAATTTAGTTCACAGTTTTATCATCAGGAATGTAGATCCGCATCAAATTTTGAACTAAATCCATCAAAAGGTTGACTGACTGCCGGTCTGTATAATCTCATGCTTGTAAACGCTGTAACTCCTAAACGCAATGGCTTAGATAAATGCAATTTGATATGCTGTCTTTTAACCTTGATTGTAGACTTGTGTCCACTTTTGGTTTCAATCAGTTTTAAAAAAAGGCTTTCAAATTGCATATTCGGTTCAAATTGCATACTACTATTATGTTGGTGCAGTCTACTGCTGCTTGGCGATAGTAAGCTGCGGCCAAGCGGTTGTTTACAGTAAGGTTCCTTTCGCTTTGGCACGGTCTACGAAGGTCAAACAAAATTGTGGTCAAACCCAAACCAGGCGTGATAAGAGCAGCATAAATTATGGCAATCCCTAAAATTGGATTTCGAGATGAAACGTCTGGTGTAGGTGTGGCCGAGTAAGTGAGTGATATCTTTAATAAAATTTTATATTCCGAAACGTTCCCTAAAATCTTGGTACTTGTGGCGTTACCGAAGGTCGGTAATTTTTATTGAGGGAGAGCAGGGAATGACACCTTTGCTACGAAGCATACGAGAAAGTTTAGGGGAGCTCACTCCCGCTGGTTTATAGTTGATTGTTATCATCTATCAATAGTTTGAAAAATAATCAATAATAATCCTTTATTCTTCAGTTCTCTCTCTCTGTGCATCCTTCCTAAAAGTGTTGACTAGAGATACAAATTGTCTTGGTGCTTTATACTCGCGTTTTTACTCTCTTGTGTCAACTTTTTGTTTCTTCCTGTGGAAAGATATTTTTTATACAGAATGTCTAGCTCCAGTTGTTATACTAAGTCTCAGACATTATATAAGCTTTTTAAATGAGCGAAATAAATTCGCTTTATGCGCGATTTTTTGAAATAAAATATCTTTCGATCTTGAATGTTTTTATTACTTTGCGTCTTACTCAAGTAATTTCCCCAATATTAAATTAAATAATTTTTGCTCTTAGAATTTGTTACTTTTCTACTCTTTATTCGGATCTGTCTTCTTTAATTCTCTAATCATGTTAAAACCGTAAAATGAATCCGTGTATTGGAATGTACCGAAACTTTTCTCGATTCTCCGGCCGTGTTCCATTTACACCATGACTTAAGATGAACGAAGGATCTTCCCCATTCTCGAACTACATTCTGTTGAAATCTTGACTTGAGACGTATGAAAATTTCTCCTGATTCTCGAACTGTGTTAGATTAAAATGATGCGTTAAGATGTACAAAGATTTTCTTTCCCCAGTTTTCGAAACGTGTTATAGAATTGATGCGTTATACGAAGGTTACTTGTACGTGCCAGTCGACTACTTGATTCATAAACTGAAATTCGAAAGTGATCGAAATTCTGTCCGTCGCTACAGTATCACAAAATTCCAATTCTTCCAATACAGTCATACTTTTTATAACTAATTCCAAGAAATGCTCCATATGTACATAAGAACGATGCGCTTTAAATCTACGAAATTTTAATGTTCTAACATTGGTAAGGCATTGAATTTGGAACATCAGATGCTAGCCTTGGCATCATTATCATGTGATCACAGTTCTGAATAGCGAAATAGGCATTAATCTTCTGTAATCTTAGTATTTGAGACGAGATATCAATCTAGTAAATCAATCCAGCAACCTTCTTCGAAATACACACCTTCTCAACCTTGTTAACCTTCAGCGGGCGTGCCTGCACAAATTTTACGACATATCGTGCATCGTATTACATGTATATATCGTGTTGATTTACAAAAATAAGTGCAACTTTTATTTATGTTATATGTATTTATTAGCTTAATAGCAAACAAAGATTTTATAAATAAAAATTGCACTTAAATCTATAAATGAACGATATGAATATGTAATATGATGCAAAATGCAAATATCTCATGCATACGCGTGCCCGCTGGTAGGTTAAGATTAGATTATACTAAGCATTTTACTTATTTTTTAACCAAGCAAATTCAATTACAGGGAATCCTCTATGTAACGATGCTGTCTATAACGATAAACTTGCCTATAACGATATTTTCTTCGGTCCCGGTGGAATTCCTATTTACTCAATGTTTTTTGAACCTGCCTACAAAGATAATCACTTTTTAGATGCGCTCCATAACGATAATTTTACCTCTTTAGAAAGCTGGTACAATGCAATTCTGATTTTTGCTTTTAGAAAACGCCACCCCATGGTAAACAAGGTGAGATAACAGAACACCACTTCATACGCCTGCACCTAAATCACAGAATGGCTGATTCTTTAAGAATATGTGACAACAGGGAAATTGGAATGTGCACAGATGTTGATTGCCCCTCTCCGGCTAGGCACTGTCCAACCTATTCATTCGCAGTTAGAATTTCAGACTGATCACTTGTTTCTTCAAGTTCGTTTTAGAAACCTTGTATCTACAATGGTAAAGCGCTGGTATTTGAAAACATGACATAAAAATTTGGCATTATTATGAAATGAAATTATGCTTACATCTCCCTTTTATGCATATTTTTATTGTTGGTAAAAATGTTAACAAAAATTTTCACTTTGTGATACTCAAAAAAAGTTCAAAAAATTTAAAGTTTATAAAATACAATTTTATTTTAGAGAGTAGCTGTAAGATAAATCAATAACCGCAATAAAACTAGAGAAAACTAAGAATATTAATACATGCACGCGTACATAAACGTTGGATACTGAAATGGTCTAACCTGTCTCTAACAATATTTTTATAGGTCTCGACAATATCGTTATATACAAGTTTTACTGTATTTCACGAAAATGTCGTCTAAAAAAATTGTATATTCCGCGTAAGAAAATCTGATGAATCATTATCTTTTTCCATGCTTATATCTTTCATTTAGTAAAATTCCCGTTATTTCCCAAATGCTTCTTTTATTCTTTTCCTCTATTGCGTAATATAATACGGCTACTTTTTATATTAATCATTTTTCATAAATTTAAGCATATTTTTTACGAATTTTCTCAAGTACATCTCTGTGGACGTTAAAAGTGTAATTACCTTTGAATTTGTATTATTTAAGTAAATAAATGAAAATTAACTAAATCTTCATTGCCAAAGTAAATTGATTTTTAAATTTTTTACACAAGTTTGGATTATTTTCTCTTTTTCAGACACTTTTAAACAACCAAATTAAGGGATTTATTATTCACATCATATCTGGAATGGGCATTTACATTCGATCTTAATTTGAAATTTATTTTAAAATATCTAAATCAACTTCGACTGAAATAAGAATCACATTCAGCTGTTCATAAAAAGTGCCTGAAAATTAATTGGAAATTAGAAATTGCATTCTTCCTGTAATGTAATCCTCTTTGGAAACGCGTGTACGCGCGATTTTTATTTAAATTTAATGTAAGATAACAATAAGTTTCAATAATAATTTTCATAAACAAGTATATTTTTAAAATAAGATATAATTTCTCACAAATAAGGGCTAAAATTTTCTTGAAAACGAACATATTAGTTTTAAAAGAATTAGCATTCCAGAAATCTTTCAAGAGAACTTGTTTACTTGAGTTCTAAGAATTGCGTAATATTGCTCCAGGCATGTGTTTACAGTTTCGAGAATAAATTGCAAAGAAATTTCGATTCCTAAAAAATTATATGAAATATTTTGATAACCATCTTTTATACAAATATATTCCAAGTATTTGGAATTTAAAATATTTTAGATCAATTTTTCAACTTCTGTTATAAAAAGAAAAGGGAAAATAGCTTTAGAATCGTTTATCTATTCACTTATGCAGGGTGTCCCAAAAAATAGAACAAGCATTTATTTCCTTAAATCTTGCACCTAGACATACATTTCCAATTACAAAATTTTATCAAATAAGGTGGGAATTTGTATGAAAACACTTTGGATTCTTTGGAGATCGTTAATAAAAAGTTTTAAAAATTAAATTTTTGTACCGTCCCCATAGAGTAAAAGTTTCAATAAGTAAAGTTGTCCTCTTACACTCATCTATGGATAAATTGAGATTCACGAATCTGTCTGAAAAATTTGAAGTGATAGATTTATTTCTAAATTTAGAAGAGCTTCTCAAAAATTTAAATGGAAAAGTTTATTGCAGATATACAAAATTATTCAATACAGAAAAACTGCAAAGTGCAAATATTTGTCTTATCATCATCCAATCGTCATGATTGGAAAATAATTTGTTAATCACGCATGTTGCTCAGTTTCATAGTACATCATCCAATCGTCATGACAGGAAAATAATTTGTTAATCACGCATGTTGCTCAGTTTCATTGGTTGA
>BGPR01005132.1:0-18952 GCA_013235015.1 Araneus ventricosus
GTGTAGCTACCTTAATGTACTGTATTTACAAAAAATTTCAACCCTGACATTTGCTTCTTTTAAGAGCTACGGGCTTTCGAATTCTGAAAATTTAAAAAAAAAATCCAAATTTTGACACCTTTTATCTTTGTTGAGGCAAAGTTTAAAAATCTGAAATTTCTACAGATAAACCCTCTATAGTGTATTATATTGCTGTAAAAATTTCATGTTTGATATTTATCTACAAGTCAAGTTAGAGGACTTTAAAAATCCCATAAAAAACGTATTTTTTGACAAAAATGACGGAGCATAAATTTGACTAAGTACTATTTTTATCATTAATAAATTATAATATGATATAACTACTATTACCTATTACATATAAACTTACTTTTTTCACACGAAGTAGCTTGTGCACACTTTAAATGTATAATGAAGTTGAAAAATTTGAATATGTTTCATGGTCACTTAGGGTCCACAGTATAATTGAGGCTTTTCTATTCACTTATTTTATAACACAGTTTTTACTATGGTTACCATTGTTAAAACACTTTAAAACGTCAGATTAAAGTATCTTTATATTATAAACAACTAACACATCACAAAAGTATGAATATACTATACATGTGAGTCAAGTGTATCGTTCTACCTTGATTTGTATTTATAAAGAAGTTTTGACATTTCTTCACTTAGTTTTGGGTAAATCCTATGTGTCCTTCCAGTAGTTGTTGTAGTTCTAAGGCATTTAGTTTCTTTAAAACATTGTTCATAGGCACCCAAGTCTGGTCTTTCCCCTTTTTCTTCAAAGCTGTTCTTGGACTGGCAGGGATGATAAAATGTTACAAGCACATCTTTATTTGTAGCACTGATGTCTTACACCTCTGACCATCACATACACATGCAATAGAAACTCATGTGTGAAGTGTTATTTGTACAGCTTTTGTAGTAGAATGAATTTCATATTCCGTAGCTTGTGAAGTAATGAAGCACTTCAAGTTACTCTCTGACACAGGAACAAAACAATGGAAACTCCTTGTACCAGTAATTGCCACGGAGTTTTCAAATCGGTCAAGGAGTTTGTTGTTATGATGTTGAATGATTTCTTCATCTTTTATGTAAGTGAAGGTAATTCCTTTTAAATGTTTGTGACAAAATTCAAATATTTCTGCTGGTGTCAATATTTGGTTAGTGCACGGTCGCTGGAGACTTGCTTTGGTTTGTTGAAGTCTATCTATCACAAAAGTTTATGAACAGGTCTGAACATCCACACATTTTGTTGAATAAGTATATTAGGCCTACAGCATTTTAAGAGATTATCTTATAAATAGAAACATGACATAATATAATGTTATAACTTAACAGAATAAATATGAAGTAAAATTAATACACCAAATGGTGCATTAATTGAAAATATAAATGCCATAAGAATTAATTTGAATTGTAATTTTAATTACAAATATTACTTGATGTCATATTATAATTTATTGATGATAGAGAAGCATCAATTATACTGTGGACCCTAAAGTGATCATGAAACATTCAAATTTTTCAACTTCATTATACATTTAAAGCGTGCACAAGCTACTTCATGTAAAAAAAGTAAGTTTATATGTAATAGTAGTTATATCATATTATAATTTATTAATGATAAAAATAGTACTTAGTCAAATTTATTCCCCATCCTTTTTTTTGGCAAAAAATACGTTTTTTATGGGATTTTTAAAGTCCTCTAACTTGACTTGTAGATAAATATCAAACATGAAATTTTTACAGCAATATAATACACTATAGAGGGTTTATCTGTAAAAATTTCAGATTTTTAAACTTTGCCCCAGCAAAGATATAAGGTGTCAAAATTTGGATTTTTTTTTGAAATTTTCGGATTTTGAAAGCCCGTAGCTCTTAAAAGAAGCAAATCTCAGGGCTGAAATTTTTTGTAAATACAGTACATTAAGGTAAAATTGAAAATTTGTCATTTTTAAAGTCGAACTTCTAAGCTGATTTTTGCTATTTGGGATACAATTTTCCTTAAATGTGTGCTGGAGATAATAAAGGCTGTATCTTCCTGAATAAGACGTTTTTTGTTTCATCAACCTCGGGTTCACAAGTTCAGAGTAATATAAGTTAATGCAAACCCCTACAAACGCAAAAATTAGCACGTTTTGTAAAACAAAAATGGCTGCCATCGGAATTCAGAAAAAGATAAAAAATTAAAATTAGTCTTTTTGGACTCTCTAATTATGTAGGAATCAACATACAAAAAATTATTTGTTAGTTTTTCTTTAATACCTCAAAAACTATTCATTTTTCGAATTACATGTGATACAACAAATTAAAGAGCGTAAAATTCCCTACAAATGCATGCTTTTATTTTTTTAGCTAGCTTTAATAGTTTCCCAGATACTGGGTCTCCAACTTTGCCGCCATCTTGGATTTCATTCCCCCTTTTTTTAGTTTTTCTGAAATATCTCAGAAACTATTAAAACTAGAAGAAAAATAAGAGTATTTATTTGTAGGGAATTTCACGATCATTAATTTGAAGTATTAAATGTAATTGAAAATTGAATAGTTTTTGAGATATTTAAGAAAAACTAAAAAGTAGGTTCAATAGAAGCCTCTCATGAACATATGTACCAATTTTCAAAACTATACAATTTTATGTTTTTTTTACAAATCCTTTGTTGACTGGACTATCAACTAAGATTTTTTACAAATTCATCCAATTTGAGACTAATTATCTCAAAAACTATTAAAGCTGGAAGAAAAATAATAGCATGCATTTGTAGGAAATTGTACACTCTTCAATTCGTTAAATCAAATGCGATTCAAAAATTGGATAGTTTTCAAGATATTCAAAAAAAATTTAAAAAAAAAAAAAAAAAAAAAGGGGGATAAAATCCAAGATGATGGCAAACTTTGAGACCCTTTATTTATGAAACTATTATAGCTAGAAGAAAAATAAAAGCACATATTTGTAGAGAATTTCAAAATATTTAATTTGTTAAATCAATTGTAATTTGAAAACTGAATCATTCGAGATATTCAAGAAAAACTAAATAAGAAAAAAAGGATGAAATCCAAGATGGTGATGTGCGCTTCCCCCTCAGGACAGGAGACTTTCAGTATGTTCATCAGGAGCCCATCACGAACATGCGTACCAATTTTCAAAACTATATGATTTAATGGATTTTCACCTCCATTTTGGCTCTTCGTTGACTGGACTAGAAACGTTATCTTAACATGTGTTGACACCCCTAGATCTGGATCTAACGCTGGATTCCTTCTCTGAATTCTTACCTTTCGTCAGTTTTCTCTCCTCCTACATTCAGTATTCTTTTCTTGATACATCCGATAAACAGAAAAAAAAAAGGACAATGTTTTCTTTGCACTCTTCGAGAAAATTAAGCACTTTTTAAGGAAACTTTTTTTCAAAATTAAACCCTTTTAAAGTGCTTAAAAATGTTTTCAAATTTAAGCACTTTTCATGACGCTACGCACCCTGTGTATACTGGCATGCAAAATTTAAATGAAGATATAATTTTTAAGTAAATAGTCATAAATTGCAGGAAAGGGTGATGAGCATCCAATTCAGTAGAAAGGATATTTGTATGCAAATATCAGAAACAAAACATCACAGATGACATGAAAAATGCTTGCTTTCAACATGCACATTGTAAGACAATGCCCAAAAGATGAACAAAAGGAGAAATTAAACACAGTAGCTGTAAGTTCAAGTGAGTTTGCATGTGCAGTAGGGTGGTTCGAAATTTTTTTTTCCTTCAGAATTTCAAATCCTACCTATACGGAAAAGATGTTCTATGGTATACAGATAAATGGAAAAATAAAATTAAAAAAATAAATTTTAGGTTAAGCACGGCCGCAAGGAGGACGAAGTTTAGGTATTCGAGCCTTTTTATGGTAAAAAGTCGAAGTGATTTTTGTTAAGGTGAAACAGACATTTTAGTATTTTTTAATGTTTATTGTAATAAGAAGACATATACTAAATGGTTACAAGAAAAGAACTTCAGATACATTTAACAACTTCTTTAGTATTAAATCATGAAAAAACGTAAAAAACCCTCAAAATTACAGTGGACGGTAATCATGTTTGGTGTTGAAAATTGGAATGAGGTTTCGTGATTTCTGGCGAATTCTTATAAACTCGTCCCTTCTAGATGGTCCGCAGACTGCAGCAGCTGCTTCCGCGACTACTTTGACTATTAGTTCTGTAGCTTGAATGTGGCAGGGAAACCCCTTGATAGTAGGTAGTACTGCCTCCTAAATGATTGCTGGGTTTACTATTGCTTCTGCAATCATGTCATCACTGAATCTTTCAGTAAGTGGAGGTTCTGTCATATTTTCCCACTTAATCAAGTCCACATAATCCATCGCACATAAGTCAAAAGCTGGTAAATTGAAGATGCGGATATTATTCGTCGCAATGGTTGTGGTTGCAGCAGACCATTTGACTTCGCGTGCTTTCAGAATTCTTCGAAGAGCTAATTCCCTTATATGATTTCTGTCATCAGCTAGCATTGATATCGGGACATTTTCAGGATGGCCAAAAAATTAGTTTCTTTTAATAACAGGGTCTATGACATCCTTCAAATCGCTTGACAAATAATGCGATAGAACGATTGATTGATGCAAATACTGTGCACCATAGATTAAAAATGGTTTTGCTTTGATCTTGAACCACAAAGGCTCATAGACTCTTACGACGAACGTCATTAATGTCAAAAAAGCCTCGGATGGATTTTCGTTAGGTACACAGAGCCTGAGAATTCTGTTCGTGGCTCTAAGCCCCCTTGAGTTGCAGACTTTTCCAGGATTTCTCTTAGACAGACTTTCTCTGCAATGTCCGCAGTTGATGGCTTCACAAATTTCCATTAAGTACAGTCGTTCAGTACTTAAGTCTTTCTTTTTAGTCACTTCACATAGCGTGCATTCTATTGGCGTGAAAGAAACTAAGGTAACTTCTCGCATCCGGCCAACGATTTTCCTATTTTGCCAGTGAAGCTTCTGGGCCCCAATTGTGGTTCCATCCACGTGCACGAAAAGATGACGTAGTGGAAGCTCGTTGGCATGTAACTGGCACATAAACCATTGTAGTGGACGATTCAGGATCAATTCCATGTTACGTATAATACCTCCTTTGACACCTGTGTTGACATATGTTCTGTCGCAACCAACTTTGTTACATCTATGTTATTGCCAACGCATGACAAAAAACTATGTATTTGATTTCCAATGATTTGCGCTCTCCCGAAATTTACAGACACATGGCAGATGTACTCAGAGCCAGGTTCTTTTGTCAAGTTTACGTGTTCTTCTATTATGACTTTTCTTCTGTTGTCTTCCATTGATAGTCCTGTCTCTTCGCCCATTGAAGTATAAACCAAACTGGTCATGGTCATAATCTTTTATAACTGACTGAGACAATAGAGTGGTTCTTGCCTCTGTTCTCTCACGCCGAATTTTATTTCTGGCAACAACTTTCGAAACATTGCTTTCCAAGATAATGTCCACTTCTTACTTCTTGAAGCGCAGCTGACACGATGGCAGTGCCTGCTCGGTCAGAAATACCAAATCAGTCCAATGTTCTAGCTACAGCAGAAAATTTTGTCACTACAGGTGTGTGGCTGTGGGGGAAGATTCCATTTAGTACCACGTCCGACTTATGGAGGTGTGGGAGGATAAAGCAGGAGACAGAAAAAAGATGGGATTGCCTACTGCTCTAATTGGTTCACCGGACTGATTCGACGGTGTGGGGATGGGGTTTGAGTCATAAAATGTTGCAATATACATTATACTACTCACTACTCAGCAATCATCACTTTTGTTTATTTATATTCCAAAAAAACCCCAATTATTTTGAATCTAAAATCGTATAATCATTAATCAAAATTAAGTATTTTTCCATTTTTTTCGAAAATTCAACCCCCTTGCGGCAGTATTAAATTTTGAATTTAAATTTTTTTATTATTTTTCTTTTAATCTCCATACCATAGAACATCTTTTCCGCATAGGTAGGTTTTGATCAATAATATTTTTTTTTCTCCATATAAGAACGATCCACACTAATGTGCAATATGGCAAGAAGTAACTAGATGACGTTATGCATGGTAGAATGATCAGCAAACTTGAGAAGGGATGTTGTTTTATGAATTGATAATAATAATTGATGATAATAGTAATTGGCTACCAAAACAATGTCAAGAGATGACCGATCTATTGTCATGTAGATGAAAAGAGATGGATATCAGTCAGTTGGCAACAGTGCTCAGCAGCTGCATACAGCAATGGACAACAAACATGTTTTTTTATGGCCAGATGCCTTTATAGAAGTGGCCCCAGACCACTGTCCTGAATGCCACCTTCCACCGATGAATTTTATCAGCGCCACTGTTTAGACTAGTGTACAAGGAACACAAATACTGGGCATCTCATCAATGGAGTCGCATCCTCTTCACAGTCGATATGGAAATGAGGTAGGGACACAGTTTTATTTTGTTAACATCAGGGAAAGAGACCATTACAGTGATTCTGGTGTGCTTATCTGGGGAGGTATTATAATGAATGGGCAGACTGAGCTCCAAAGTTTTGACATATATGCTGTTACTAACAATCGCTATAGCTGGCAAGTGATTTTCCCCAACATGTTTCTAGGAGCCAAGGGCGAAGGATTCATTTTTTGGGATGATAATGCCAGGCCAGTTCTTATTCATGCTGTTGAGGAGCTTCTCTAGTAAGTGTGGTTCATTTAGAAAAGGGCACCCTTATCTCAACAACTGTTAGATAATCTGGTGCTAAACAGAGAGACAGTGCCAAGCAACAACTGCAGTTAAGATAGGTCATATTCCTTACAAAGCAAAATCTATTTGCTGTTCGGTCTCTTGGGACCGCATCATTTATAACAATGATGCTCTTTTGATAAAGACTTTTTTTGTTCGATTCCTTCCATTTTTGCCCAATAAACTTTCTTCATCCTTAGAGTACAAAATACTATATTTCTATATTCTGAATTTCATCTCTCCCAGATGATTTCTTGTGAAGCTTGCAAAAAAAAAAACAGTCATTGCTTAAGTTTTGAACGCCAGCGTAAGTTGAACATTCTGTAATCAAGCCAACATGCATGAACAGGACAGCTGATACAGTTAATAATTTAGTACGAGTACAAGGTTTTTTTTTTAATTGGTTAAAAAAAACCACACAGACTTTTGATATTTTTGTAAATTGAGTTCATAAATAATTATGTAAGAAACAGAATAGAGAGACAAACAAAATATTTTTTCAAAAATCAGCTGAAATTTAATGTTCTAATGAAAATATAATATAAAAACGTTAGAATGAGGTACCGTATATTTCCGAATATAGGCCAAGAGTGCGTTTTTTTTTTCAAAAATTAACCCAAAATTCACAAGCTGTATATAAGCCGAAATGGAAAATAATAAATCCTATAATTTTCAAACATTTCACCATGAGGGCGAAAATGTTGCCAAGCAGCACGCTCCAATGAAGACAGTTTTAATTCTGGTAACCCTATCTGAAGTTAGCATATTTTCTCCATTCATTTGGTACCCTGTCCACTAAGCTACGGCGCCTCCTTCTCCCATTTCGAAACGAGTCCCCCTGCTCCGATTACCCTAGAATGACTTCCCTTTCCCTATTTTGCGGATTTCGCTTTTGTGAAAGACGGACGCTCCCCTTTACACACAATCGCATATCAGTTTTATGGCCTAGCGCGCTGAATGAATATCAGACTGGTTGAAAATCCAAACATTGGAGGTGACGCTACACTGCATCAATTCTAATTGGATTTTGCCATTGATGAAGGGTTTTGGTACAATGTGCCCCACGGCACGATCGCAAATGTTTCACATTGTACAGAAAATTTTAAGCAGCAAGTGATCGCATTAGTATTAGTTTATTTGCTGTTTTTCAAGATCTAAAATCATTTATATATTTATTTGTGAATATTTGTTTACATTTGAAATGATTGGGTTGTATTGATCTTGTTTGTTTATGTTAGCGATGTCGTAGTATTGTTTAACAACGGATTCGGAAACCCTCCACACTTTTGCGCATGAGCAGAGTGGAGTTATTTTCATCAAAATAGAGGCAAAGTGAAAAATGAAAGGGCGATGATGACGGAGCAAGATTTAACAAAGAACTCCGGAAATGTGCTCATATGACTCATTACTTGACACCCCTTTCCGGTGTAAAATTGTCCAAAAGTGATAGTCCCAGAAACTGTTGCTGAACAGTATGAGTGTGTACATTTCATTTCATTCTATGACGTCATAACCAGCTATGACAACACAGCCAATCAGGTTTTGACACATGTTCTATCTGACTATACAAGATATTATGTTAAATTCTTTAAGTTAGTTGTATTGTTGCACTGGTTAGCATGATGGATTGAAGATGTAAACTTGCGGAGAGGAATGTTTTGTTTTGATAAAAATGGATTAGTTATTTCCTTACAACAACTGTCGATCCACTATTTAAGCTTAATATATTTCTAACAGTTTACCTAAAATTTTGACAACAGTATGGCTGTGCGGCAATTCAACATAAATGAAAAACAAGTTCAAAAGTGGAGGGAAAAAAAACACGTCTTGAATTAGTGAAATGCCAAAATTCGATCTATGTTTCTTGCTATGGAGGAAAAACTTGCCTTGGCTAATGGAAAAACACATTTTTTGCTAGATTAGCTGACCCGTATATAAGCCGACCACTATAGTTTACCCTTAAAAATTTCTGAAAATTCTCAGCTTATACATGGAAATATAGGGTAAATGTTTCTTTACTGTTGTATTATATAAAAAATCATACATAGAAATACTACTCATTTTTACACATAGAAAATGATTTTGAAATGCTAGAATCTATAATTTAATGAAACAGACATACAAACTTAATACTGCATTCCTTCTTTAAAATATTTAAAAAGAACAGTACTCTTCTGCAAGAAGAATCCTATACTAAATCTACCAATTCTTCTTGATAAATCTCAAAACTGTTAACGGATTAGCACTGACATTCAAGCTTGGGAACAAGTGGAACCCCGCTAACGGTAAAAGCATATGAAAAAAACTAACCTATTCTTTTTTAAATTTAGAAGAATAAATGGAATGGCCTTAGAAAAGAATAATAATTAGCATTTTCCCTGAGATTCATATAACCAATGGTCAATACCTCAGTCTCTTGATAACTGCATTTTACGTGACAGAATCATGAGGTCAAATGATTACGACTAGTACACTTAAAAAATCTCAATTTTTTTTTTAAAAAAAAAGGGCTATGCATAACTGTATGCAAGAGAGAGATTATATAAATTCAGAATCTCATTATAATAAAATATTCAGAAAATCTTAATTTAAAAATGCTTGTAATTTAATTCTACAATACCATTAATAAAAATATGGGAACAGCTTTGATATACGGCATCACTGCCGATATTTTGTTATTTGGAGACCTTTTTAATGTGTAAACAAACATGGTATCGGTTGTGCTGCCTAAACAAACATGGCGACTGGTTTTTTTTCTTGCATAGCTAAACATCGAATCATGGTTTACGGAATAAAAAAAGTTGCCAAATAACGAAATATCACCAGCGATGCAGTACATCAAAGCTGTACCAAAATATGTATACACAATTTAATAAATTTTAAAAGTTATATATATAAATTATAGTATACGATAAGACAAATTTTTTTATAGGAATTTCATATTCAGAATTTTTAAATAACTTTAAAAATAAACCTACACAACACAACTTAAACAATTTACTTAAGTTCAAACTTATTATAAAATTATTTGGATATGAAACCAATTAAAGGAAAGCTTAATAATGTTTTTAGTTCAATTTTAAATAATTGCTAAATATTCAAATTGACTAGAAAAATTTAAATCTGATAAACTTAACTGAATCATTATTATTATTATCATGCAGAGATACAGCAGAAACTGCTGAATATAAGTACTATTCTGCAGATATTAAGGTAAGTAATGAAGCGGCCATTTAAAAAAATGACTACTGAATTAGACATATATTAAATTTTACAAAACAGAATAAAAAAAAATTGCATCAACTTACTTGTTTAGCTGGAGTGCCTAATATGGGCCTCAAGATTTGATGAGAATTGTTTAAATTGAAAACATTATTGCGAGACAAAGTGAAAGTTTTATTTGGACTTGCAAGGAGAATGGATTGTGGTTGACTGTTCTGCACAGATGATGCCGAAGTAGTAGAAACTGGAACAGGTGTAATCAAAGTTTGATTAGAGGTAGCATTATTTGTTATGATAACTTTTGTAACCATCTGTCCACTAGATGAAGGAGTAACAGCTCGCTTCAGAGGAGCCTGGAGCGGCGAACTTGTGTTTGTGGCACTTACTGAAACCACAGGCTTTGCAGCAACAAATGTTGGAGTAGAAGTTGGAAGAAGGATTTTAACATCATTTGTTTTACCAGGAGCAGAAGGATTTACAGTGCTTATTAAATTACCAGATGTATTTAATGTTGGTAATGTCAAAAACTTCGTACCACTTGAAGCTCCTGTTGAGGTTTGCACTATGGCAACGTTTGATGATGAGGCAGCTGGTACTGCTTTAGTTCCAACCAACATTGTGGATACATTACTAGGTTTTTGAAAAATTAACAACTGAGTGGCACCAGGTTTGTTCGTATTGACAACATTGCTCTTCGGTGCAGCTATTTCAATAGTTTTTATAGGTGAAGCAGTTGTAATGAAAGATGATTGCACAATATTTGAATTCAAACTAGGGTCATTAATATTCAAGTCTGTTGAGCTTTTGGCTCCATCCATTGTGGTTAATGTATTGATAATGCCTTCAGTTTGCTCAGAGCTTAAACCAGCTTTGTCAAAACTAATGTTGAACAGATCTTGGCTTGGATCTATAATTCCACTTTTTAATAGTTCATTAGCATCAATTGGTGTGCAACTTTCAGAATTCATTGTTTCTGGCAAAAGAACAGAATCATCATCCTTACATGTCAGATTTGAAATGAAAGATAATGTTGCTTCACTCAGATCCATATCTACTTTCGGGGACAACTCTGCAAGAAAACAATAGAGGAGTTAGTGCTAAACTATTTTATCTTTTGGTTTGAAAAATCTCTAAACTGAAAAAGCAAGGAGTACTGAAAAGCTTTCAAGCACATCTTCTTTGGCTAAGTAACAAATACCATTGTATACACCATTAAATATTCAGTACATAAAATTATATACTTTGCTTTATCAGATTTATAAATAAAATAATGTACTCTAAAAATATGCATATAATGGACAAGAATTTATGTTCAAATACTGATCGAGTTATTTACAAATATCACTAAAGAAACAAACCAAATTAAATGAAGTATAAAAGACATGCAGAAATACATCGAAAGAAGTATATAGGTTAGAGGGTGCAAGAAAGGGGTTAAGTTACAAAAAAATTAATAAAAATAATTTACATGAAATTGCAGAGATTAATCAATGGTAAAAAATATCCAACATGAATAGACCTACAATGTTTTTAGTACATCAGGGATGAGATTGGCAAAAAAGCAAAAAGACTGAAAACATATGCGAGCAAAACATTTGTACCATAATTTATACATGAAAGATGTTTTAAGAAGTAAAACATCAGAACACGCAAATATGATGAAAATATTACACTATAATAATTAATAACTTAATTATTTATAATTCAGCGTGTATAAATAAGAAAAAGAATATTAAATTATTATTAAATCATTCACATTAAAAGTTAACAAACAAGTTTAAGACATCATCAGGTGCATCAGAAAATACAAAATTAGACATTAAAACATTTACCACCTGTACATCACTGCGATTCAACATACACCCAACAGGAGACTGAGAAGAATTATATTTAATAGCCTTTTGATAAAAGTTAGCTCAAAAAATAAATAAAAATAAGGACAAATAATTTCTTTTGCTTCATGCAATTGCGTAAAGTGCTCTTATAGTAGCTCTTTATAAATTATAATAATGTATCATATACCAATTTCTGTTTTATTTCTTTTATTTTTATTCATTTTTGCAAAAGTAACAACACAATGATTTTGCACCTTATAACGCAAGAGGGCTCAAGATATTGTACAGTTACAATGACAGATTCATTTAGCATTATTGCCATTTGAAACATTTCCTTAATTGTTAAAGAAGTGGTTTTCTTCATTGTGTGGCTTTTGTTGGTAACAGATCTCCATTAACACGCTTCACCCCTTGTTTTGGAGGCCTCCTATCTTTGACAGATTTTTCTTCAATAAAGGATGCATTTACATCCTCTGCAAGTTTATTTTCAGCAGAGGCTAAAGTTTTTGCACAGTCTTCATTAGTATCTCTCTGTTTAATTACTGGCATAGTTGTCGGGACTACACCATCTCTAGAATGCCTAGGTAAATCACGTTTTATTTTTTTTTATTTATGTCTTATTCTCTGCTTTTTTGTTGCATTTGCACACAGCCTTTTAGCTGCCTCTTTTGGCAGGAGTTTCTTTTTTTTTAAATGTAGTTTATATATTTGTTTTTGTTTAATTTTTTTATTTCTTCATCTTGGTACACCCTACAAGATGACCTTAAGTTTCCAACTAATTTTTTTTTCAACATGTTCCATGCAAAAAAAAAAAAAAAAAAAAAAAAAAAAAAAAAAGGTGGTATTTAATACTTTGAATGGCACTGAATGTTGGAATGTTCATCCTTGTAGAGCTTGCCGATATAATGTTGATTCGTCAGTAGAAGATGAATCAACTAGCTTCCTAGCTGGTGGAGTCAAGCCGCACGGTCGAGCATATTTTCCCAGAATTTTCTTTCGAAAACGGAAGATAGGAAGATTTCTTTTCTTTGTGTGAAAGCGGAATTTTCGGAAGGAAAAGCAAATTTTGGTGGGGGGAAAAAAACCCCGGAATTTTAAGAGAAAAAAGCGGAATTTCTTCAAAATAACAAAAAAAGCGGAAGAATATCATCCCTGGTACATGCAAAATACATACAGTCGAACTTCCATTTAGCGAACTTCTTTCAGAAACCTTAGATTTTAATTAAAAAAAAAAGTTTCTATTTATAGAAACAAAGTTCTATATTTCAAACAAAAATTGACACATAAAAAATTAAGTCTACTTATCACAGCCAAAAAGCGCCCATTGTTTTTGTTCATAAGGAATTAAAAAAAAAGGTTCACCGATTTTTACTGCAATAGAAATTTACGGAAGACTGGAAACTTGTTTAAGATGATGCAGAAAATACTTGCCCAGAGTCGTATGTTATTCTTTGCTTCTGTTCCGCGAATCCTTTTTCTAAATAACAGAATGTTTTTTATTTTAAATACAGTTTGGCTTTATATTTCTTACAATGAACATGGCCCCTAAACAGAAATCCAGATTAATAAAAGATGTAGAAAGCAGGATGAAAAGACATGGCAAAAAAAAAAGTATGAAATTTCGACAAGTGTCAACAATTTTAAAAAGTTTTGATTCGGTTATTAGAACCTTTGAAAGTGGTGGAATAGATCAGAAATGACTTTAATCTTTAAAAAGATCAGTGAAGCAATATTAAAATGGATATGAAACAAGTACGCCTGTGACTGAATTGTTCATTAAGGATAAAGTGACTGAATATGAAACAAATATGGGAATATACAAATTCAAAGGCAGCTCTGAATTGCGTAATAAATTCAAAAAGCCATATCACCTTCAAGAAAAGATAACATCGGGTGAAAGTACTTAAAAAAGAATTTCTATAAACCATTTAAAAAGAATACGAGCATGACAATGCATTTAACATGGATGAAACTAGTGTTTTGGCATTTGCCCATTATAATTCTCACTTCAAAGATGATAAATGTTTTAGAGGTTAACATAGTAAGAAGCAAATCAAAGTTGTGCCAATATGATTGGTGAGGAGAAATTAAAACTCCTTGCAAGATAAAAAAAGTAAACAGCTGCATTGTTTCAAAGTGGGTAAGTAATTTTGATAAATGGATGATCAAACAAAAAAAAAAAAGAAAAGTGCTTCTTTTTGTAGACAATGCCAGGCCCATCCTGCTGAACGAAAATTGAGTAACGCTCCCCCCCCCACTTAATACATGACCTCTAAATTACAAGTCATGGATCAACAAGTAATTAAATATTTGAGAGTTCATATCGAAAAGAAATTCAAAAAATAGATCTCTACATTTGAAAATGATGAATTTACAGATCTCTGTTCTGCAATTATTGTTATACTAGCTGTTACCTGCGACTTCGTGCACGAAAAATTTCAATTATTCTTTTTTTAAATTCACGAATGTAAATGTTTTGTTGCATTTTGAAAGGGGAAAGTAAAAGTTCTGACGGTTGATAATACTTAATTGGACGGCTGACAGGAGTGTACTGTACATGTATGCTGATATATGTAAATTGTTTATCTATACTAATATACTTTTGTATACCACGTTATTTGCACGGCTGTAGAGGTTCTGTGGGCTGGACACACGTGAACACGCCACATATAGTTGCCCATGTGAAAAATATGGTTTTTCTGAATATACGCCTGCCACTTTCAGTGTCTGGCCCTGAGCCTGGCAAATGATATTTTTAAAGGGATTTGTTACCTTTTGAACTGAGATGATAAATCCTTCGGTATTATCGGAAGGCGTGGAATTAAAACACTCTCTTCTCCCTATATCAGTCATAACAGTAGCTTTCATGGCGTTTGGACCTAGGTGTGTAATTTGTAACCGTATGCCATTGCAGAGTCTCGGTATATCGAGGTTACGTATTAGTAGTACTGGCACACCTACTTTCAATATCGGCTTGTCGGAAGGTGCGCCTGAAAATTCAAAGATGTTGGGGGAAAAAAAAAAATGGCGATGGAAAAAAAACCCCCTACAAAATATGATGTTCCTTGTTAATGCCCATTACCGTATCTACAGATGGATATTCTGTAATATCTCACTATGAAAATTAAACAAAACACCGAGAGAATAATTCACTAACATCATTGGATCACTGTGTAACCGTTTTAAAGGCTGTAAATGCTACGACAACAGGAAACCGGAAGTGTAAAGTCTCCTTTGTTGTTTATGGTCAAAGAAGGCAATATTTTCTTATATTAACTTTAACACTGGCAAAAGCCCGCGCGCGAAACAGTAATTTGGCTTGACTTTATTTCTATAAGAATAAAAATAATTGTTAGAAATTAAGTTACAAAAATATTTTTAAACCTTAATAACAATCAGAGAAAACATTTCATCGCAATGGAATTAATAGCATTAAAAAGATCATTTTCTGGTCTTTAAAATGGCATTAAAATAATTGTTGCCTAATAAATATTTCAGAAGTTATTGGCAAAAAACGACTAAGCATAAGGCTTAAAAGCGACTAAGTTTCGTTATTTAATTAAATATCTTAAGAATGAATTAACCCTGAAAGTTGAAAATAGCACCCTTGACGTAGAAATATGCTGTAGAATGTCGTGTGTAAATTTCATGTCGCTACCATTCACCGTTTAGGAAGAGTTCTTGTGACCGACCGACAGACAGATACATGTAATTTCTGCCTTATTTTATGGATATTTATAAACATAAACAAAATTTTCAGAAATAAAGGTAAATTAATTCAAATTCTAACCATTTCCTAGCAACTGAGTAGCTATAAATTTGCATTATTTCAAAATCGCAAAACTTAAAAAAATTAATAAAAATTGAAGGAAAAACGTCACAGAAAATAATTTGGTATCATTGAAAAGGTAAAATTTTGCACTTTAATTTGGTATAAAAATAATTTGTATCGGACAATAGGTTCCGAAGTTACAGCGGAAAAAAGGATTACGTGATAGTTGATTTTAAAAATAATTTATTCCACATGTTTTCGCATCCCTGAAGGATCACGTGACAGTTGATTGAAAAATAAAATAATCTTCATCGAGAATCACTGAGTCAATGGGCTTTGTTAATTATTTAATTGTTGTCTGCAGTCAAAAATAATTAATTTAACGTGATTTCACCTAGCCTATGTCCGTTTTTGGGTTTCAAGCTACAACTCTGCCAATTTTCATCCAAATCGGTTTGGTAGTTTGGTCGTGAAAGCTTAACAAACAGACAGACACACTTTCGCATTTATTATATTATTAAGGATTTTAAATAGCTTTATCTTAATATAAATAAGTCATTGTGGGTTTGTATGTTTGTATCTATGTTCAACATCTCCTCCTAAACCACGTCACTGATTTCAACCAAACTTTGCACACTTATTAATTAGGACCAGGGGAAGATTACTGTCAACTTTTTAAAGCTCAAAAGTTAATTAAACAGTCAGTTAACTAAAAATTAACCGAAACCGTTTTTCCGCTGTAAATTCAGAGCAAATTATCCCCCAAAAATTATTTTTATACCATCTTAAAGTTCAAAATTTTACCTTTTTAATGATATTAATTTTATATCTGTGACATTTGTACTTCAATTTTTATTAATTTTTCAAAATTTAATAAAAAGTTGACACGCAGACGATTTTAAAATAAATAAAATTTAATGATACTACATAGAGTTGATACTGATGAGTTGCTAGGCAACGGTGTAATTACTTTGCCATAATTTTTTCTGTTTATTTATTTTTTCAAATATTTTTTGGCAATGTTTTCATTGGTTCTTAAAGAATTCTAAAGCTTATTTAATTAGATTAAAAAATCACCGCAGTTCATATTACCTGTCATTTTTACCTGCATTTCCTAAGAAATAATAAATCCTTAATAATATATTAAATGAGAAAGTGTGTCTGTTTGTTATGCTTTCACAGCAAAACTACAAGTGGAATAACTTATTTTAATGTCAAACATCACGTGATCATAAAGCAAACCACGATCATGTGATCTTCCTGAGAAAATAAACAATTTATTTGTGGAATAATAACTGAAATTACTCAACTCGACGCTTGATTTTCATTTTTCGAGTTTGCTGTCTATTTAATTTTAGTTGTTTATATTTGTATCTTTTCCATATCAGATTTTATTCAAGAAACTGTCGATAAATTGACGTCGGGACAGAAATCTATTGATAGATATGATATAGCTACAAGAGTTTTTAGATTAAAATTTAGAAACTAATGTTAATTATAACTAAAGGAAAATATGCGACGATATAGTATTTTGTTTTATGTATTCTTTTGAATGGTAAAAGTGGATGACATATAGCATGATGGATGGTATATTCCACAGATTATAAGGGCCTGATGATACCATTGAGTACAATGATGTAATTTACAGTAACGGAGAATATATGAGGAATAGAAAATGGTTGTTGAATTGGCAATTTTGGCACTGATTAATGAAAGTTTAGGTCAGATAAATAAAAAAATGTCACAAATGAAGGGAGGTATTATAGAATATCTACCGGTAGATATGCTAATGGGCAATAATAATTAACATCAACTTCATATAACAGATAACAAGCTCTTCAACTCCTTTAGAATTGTCAAGGATACTCTTCTGACAAACTGAGATTAAAAGTCGGTGCGCCAGTACTATTGATACATAATCTCGATGTACTGACACTGCGCACGGTTACAAATTGCACACCTAGGTCCAAACGTCGTGAGAGTGTCTATAAACGAGAGAGTGTTTTAAATTTCACGCATTCCGATAATACCGAAGAATTTACCATCCAAGTTCAAAATGTAACAATTCCCTTTAAAATTAGCATTTGCCAGGTTCAGAGCCAGACACTCAAAGGGGCAGGTGTACATTTGGAAAAACCAGATTTTTCCCATGGACAACTATATATGGCATGTTCACGTGTGTCCAGACCACAAAACCTCTACATCCTTGCAAAAAACGTAGGATACAAAAGTGTGTTAGCATAGATAAACAAATTACCTAACTATAACAGCATACACTCCTGTTAGTCGCCCAATTATGTATTGTCAACAGTCAAAACTTTTAATTTCCCGTTTCAACAGGTAACGAAACATTTACATTCGTGAATTTAAAAAAAAATTAATAATTCAAATTCTTCGTGCATGAAGTCGCGGGTAACAGCTAGTTTTATTATAAAAGTACAAAAATACAAGTATTTAAACTATACATTAGCAAATGAAAATAGCAGATAATAATAATTGTTTCCAATTGTTCCCAAGATTTTTTTAATGCAAATTGTAAATAACTGGTAAGGCCACAGGTTCTCCATCTCTGTCCTAACCTAAAATGCAGAATACTCTAATCACCCTGTGTATTGTTTTACTCGCCTAGTCCATTGTCTCACCACATGCGTGATGAGCAGTTGATTGTTGTAAGAACAAGTATTTCTACAAGCGAATGACTGGAACAAATGAGGGTGAATAAATACAAACCTCATTATTGAGTATTCTAGCTCATGCTTAATAAAATAGTCTGAGTTTTGAAAACAGTTTTACATACTATGTTCATAATCATAGTTTGAAAAAAAAAATCTTATATATTCAAGTTTTTTAAAATGATTATTCCAAGATGAACAGCACCTTTTTCCTTCACAGAAACAACAAACTTGCACTTGATCGTCTTCGTTCCGGTTATTACGTATTGCTGCTAACTATAAAATAATAATGGAAATGCATGGCTGATAAAATTTGAATAAATTAATAATTTTGAAATTAGACATAACAGTGAATGAAAAAAAGCTATTTGTACATACACGTACAATAGGACTATAGTGAATAAAAAGTAATGAAAACCTTTCTTTTCCTCAATAGGCTAGCTGTTTAAAGTAACTTTCAGAAAATTCTGGTTCCACAAAGAAGACATGATACTTTTACAATTCTCATAATATAATTAACCAAAAAACAAAATAATAATTTGGAAATAAATTATAAATGTGCAAGTCATCATAATGAAAGGTAATAATAAGATATAGATATCTACCTAAAAATTCAGAAAACAGCATCCAAATTATTTCAGGTGTTAATTTAATTGTGCATTAATAAATTGTAAATTT